>JARQOD010003495.1:0-64115 GCA_033576555.1 Oophaga sylvatica | reverse complement strand
ATGTGAGGTCTTATTTTTTGCGGTACGAGTTGACGTTTTTATTTGTACCATTTTTGAGCAGGTGACATTTTTTGATCGCTTTTTATTTCGATTTTTGGGAGGTTAGAATGAACAAAAATCAGCAATTCATGAATTTCTTTTGGGGGAGGCGTTTTTATTGTTCCGCGTGTGGTAAAATTGATAAAGCAGTTTTATTCTTCGGGTCAGTACGATTACAGTGATACCTCATTTATATCATTTTTTTATGTTTTGGCGCTTTTATAGAATAAAAACAATTTTATATAAAAAATAATATTATTTTTGCATCGCTTTATTCTGCGAGCTATAACTTTTTTATTTTTTCGCTGATGATGCTGTATGGCGGCTCGTTTTTTGTGGGACAAGATGACGTTTTCAGCGGTACCATGATTATTTATATCGGTCTTTTTGATCGCGCGTTATTCCACTTTTTGTTCGGCGGTATGATGATAAAGCATTGATTTTTTGCTTTGTTTTTTTTTTTTAAGGGGTTCACTAAAGGGGTTAAATAGTGGGACAGTTTTATAGGGGGGTCGTTACGGACGCGGCGATACCAAATATGTGTACTTTTATTGTTTTGTTTTTTTTATTTACAGGAAGAAATGAATTTATTGGGGAATATTTTTTTTTTTTTTTTTTTTATTTTATTTTGGATTTTTTTTTATAACATGTTTATTTTTATTTTTTTAACTTTTTTACTTTGTCCCAGGGTGGGACATCACTGTATTTTATCAAATCGCTGGTGTGACAGTGTGCACAGCACACTGTCACACCATCGATCGCTCAGGCAGTGCAGCAGGCTTCTCAGTGCCTGCTCTCAGCAGGCACTGAGGAAGCCGCCTCCCTCCAGGACCCCGGCGCCATCTTGGATCCGGGTCCTGGGAGGGAGGAAGCCCTCAGAACAGCGCGATCACATCGCGCTGGTCTGAGGGTCTCAGGGGGGCGCGCAGGGAGCCCCCACCCTGCGCGATCCTCCCCTGTGCCCCCAGTACACCGCGATCATGTTTGATCGCGGTGTGCTAGGGGTTAATGTGCCGGGAGCGGACCGTGACGCTCCTGACACACAGTCACGGGTGTCAGCTGTGATAATCAGCTGACATCCGGCGGCGATTAGCTGCGCTCCCCTCAGGAGCGCAGCTGATCGCCTATGACGTACTATCCCGTCCATGGGCAGAATGGCACGGGTTTTATGGACGGAATAGTACGTCTAATGTCAGAGAGGGGTTAACATTCATTGTATACATTGTATTTAAAAAAAAAAAAATTATTTAACATTCATAAGATACATTGTATTTAAAAAAAAAAAAAAAAGTTATTTAACATTCCTAAGATACATTTTTTTTAAAACATAAAAACTATAATACACAGCAAGATCTTTAGTAAAAACTAGACTTACCACTGTAGCCTCTTAATCCTTGCAAGCTTCAACACAACGTTGACAAGGTACACAGCAGGGGTGGTCGGTCTCCTAGACAACGAGCAAACTCCTTCATGTTGAGAGAGGCCACCATCGCCTTAGCTTTATGCTACTTTTCTGTGGGAATGAGCTTGTCTCCAACCAGCCAGGAATATCCATTGAATGGCACACCATGGTTTGGTATTAGCACCCAGTACCAAGAGTGAAGCCAACCACAGTTCCCATTTCTCATGAACTTTATTTGATATACTGGCTGGCCAAACATTAGTTTCTCACAAAGGAGCTGAAGACCCTGAGTGGCAGTAGGTGCAAGTCTCTCCAGCATGACCTGTTTGTTAGATATTTGCCGTCTACACCTAAAGAACATCTCTAGAATCCGCCCTTTTCTCACCATGGAAACAACAAAAACCCTCACTGTAGCATTGATCCACTCCCGCCTGGACTACTGCAACGCTCTATTACTTGGCCTCCCCATTACTCGACTATCCCCTCTCCAGTCCATCCTTAATGCAGCCAGGGTCATCCATCTGGCTAATCGGTACTCGGACGCGTCCGCTCTTCGCCAGTCCTTACACTGGCTGCCCATTCATTATAGGATCCAATTCAAAGTACTGGTTCTCACCCACAAAGCTCTCCACAGTGCAGCACCCCCTACATCTTCTCCCTCATTTCTATCTATCGGCCTAACCGACTGCTGCGCTCTGCAAATGACTTTCGACTAACCTCTGCACTAATCCGTACCTCCCACTCCCGACTCCAAGACTTCTCCCGCGCTGCGCCAATCCTCTGGAATGCTCTACCACAAGAAATTAGGACTATCCACAATTTGCATGGTTTCAGGCGCTCCCTCAAAACACATTTGTTCAGAGTGGCCTATCACATTCACTAACCAAAGTCGTTCTATGTTTATGTGTGTATGTGGAGCCCATTCACTATCTCCATCCATGCCTCACTCCCTCAAGATGGCTGGACCATCATTGTAAATGCACCATTATATATACACACCTGTACTTTGTATCTCCCCCACCTCATTGTAGATTGTAAGCTCTCACGAGCAGGGTCGGCTTCTTTTGCTTTAATTATTGTATTGTTAACGTTGTTACCTATGACTTGTGTTTTGAAACTGTTAAAGTGTAAAGCGCTGCGGAATATGTTGGCGCTATATAAATAAAGATTATTATTATTATTATATCAGAGGGAGGAGAGGATTGGGCCTTGACAAGGTGCCCGATTGCATCTTAAGTCT
This sequence comes from Oophaga sylvatica, assembly GCA_033576555.1. Classification (NCBI taxonomy): domain Eukaryota; kingdom Metazoa; phylum Chordata; class Amphibia; order Anura; family Dendrobatidae; genus Oophaga; species Oophaga sylvatica. Next base: position 61,434 of record JARQOD010003495.1, on the reverse strand, counting down.
TATTGAATGTTGGAGCCAGTCCACCGTATAAAAGCAGCCATAGAGTGTCCGGGTACCTGCTTGGATTTCGATCCAAATGAAGACTACTTTGATGTACATGTACACCAATTAGAGAAAAATGACAAGGATGAGGCAGTAAGACACGCTCAGCAGAGTACAAGCAGCATTGCTTGAAGAAGTAACTTGAGCGTGATCAAAATTGAATAAATTAAAATCTCAGACTACAGTGAACACAACTCTTAGCTGTGAAAGGGCTTTTTGTGTCCTTCTACAGTGTTTTCAACCAATGTATTGGATACGGATGGAAGCACGTCACACTATAATTTCAATTGAATGGAGCATCAAGAATTACACTAAAGAAAAAAAAAAAAAAAAGAGTGTGAGAGTGACATGTGCAGATGCCTACATACAGCGTTGTATGCCGAGCAAACTGCAGCGCGTCACCTGCACTCACACACACACCTTGCAGAGCTGTGAAAAAAACACTGCAAGGCAAAAGGAAGATGTACACAGCGGTTGGTAAAGTAGCCTGCCTAAAGCACAGTACACAAAATCGCAATCTCTAACTGTCCCTCAGAGTCAGCAGAGCAGCGTTCTGTCCCAAACTGAATTAACAGCACAGTGACGCTAAAATGGCGGCTTTATCCAGCAACAATACCTTCCTTGTGTCACGGTTAGGGTAGCGTGTGTCTATTATATGAGTGTCTCTAAAATGTAACGTTACGCAGCCTTATTCTGCCCTTGGGACGCAAAAAATAAGACAGCAGTAATCATTTACTGTATAAAACTCCACCTATGCGCCACAAAACAAGCACGTTCCCTCTTACGGTTCCTGCGCTGACATGTGAGTAGGAGTTTGGAGACGTTCCTGAATTTATCCCAGGTATCCAAGCATATCAGGCCAATAGGAGAGCATTAAAACCACCCACGGTGGTGACTTAAATATGGTGAATCGAACCAGTGAAGAACTGTAGGTCGATGCGAATGAATGTGCGATCACATGACACACGTTTATAATAACCCTTGCTAGACACGACTAACTTTGTAGACATTTGGACACACCTGAACCCAGATGGCAGTGAATATTCATTCTATTCGGTGCCACATGACTCTTGGTCCAGAATAGATTATATATTGCTATCACAGGAGCTATTAAGGGGAGTGGAAGAGGCAGATGTGCACAACGTAGCTATATATGACCACGCGCCCGTATCAGTGACCCTGCCAGATATGGTGCAGATGGGGCCAGACCAAACTTGGCGCTTCCCGACCTATTTGTTAATGGATGAGAAGTTTCGACATCAGGTGAAGCAATGGTGTTTTTAATATGTAAGGGATAATGGAGATACTAGGGATAGGCCGGAACTTTTATGGGCAGCAGGGAAGGGAGTAATGAGCGGGAAACTAATAGGTTATCAGACAACGCTAAAAAAGAAGATAGCGACAAACTACTCGCAGGCTAGCAGGATATTACGCGATAGGTACACGGCAAACAAGATAAGTTCATCAACACAGGTTAAAAATAGATGTAAGCAGGCTAAGGCTGACTTACACGTATGGGTATATCGACGAGAGAGAAGCAGTAATAACAATTATAGAGCCGATGTATATCGTTATGGTAGCAAATGAGGGAGACTGTTAGCACGACTAGCGAAAGGAAATCACATTCGTCATCAACATATTACAGCGTTAACGAATAAACATGGGATCATGAACACAGACCCTCGAACCTAAAACACCATTCTACAAGAATACTACTCAGACTTATATAAGGTGGAACATACGGATAGTGCGGAGGGTAACACCTTTGTAGATGGAATACGGTTACCATCCATCACAAACTATCAGCTTCTCCTTTTAAAAAAAAAATTGAGGTGACGGAAGTGACAGCGGCGATAAGTTACTTTAAATACGGGAAAGTTCCAGGACCTGACGGGTTTACAGCCAAATTATTAAAATTATTGAGTGAGGATATCCCGTCCACATTGGTACGCACCTTCAATCATATATTGGAGCAGGAGGGTTGCCCAGCCATTCAAACATGTCACACATGAAGTTGCTACTAAAACCAAACAAACCTTCACATCTGCCTGGATCCTATCGTACATTCTCACTCATTGACCATGATATCAAGATTTTGTCCAGGATCATGGCAGATCGTTTGAGTAGCATTGTTCCTACGCTGATAGGGCGATCACAAGTGGCCTTTGTTAGCTACTTTGTTGGCTACTATCAGTCTCACTATGCATAACACATGTGTGCAGTGGGCAGTATTACCTTTGCCTTCGGTGGAGTAGGAAAACCCCTCTCCTATCGAAGTGTTAGTTGGGGAGATGAAAGATTTGCCACCGGGACCTGAATTGTAATACTTAAATGTGACAGGTGACAAATTTGGTAAGGCGCAACTCCGCGGCCCCTACGTTGAGTCTAGCCCATGAAAATTTACTGGTTGTCAATGGGGAACCCCAACACCCCGGGGCAGCTACAGTATTTCAACAATTATAGCTGAACCAAGATTTGCAGTATCGGGTTTATAAAATACATGTGGAAATTTTTTAGCAATTGCTGCTACCGCAGTCATATCGGAGGTTGGTAATGGACTTAGCGCATGTACTAGGGTGACATTTGTGCCAAAAGAAAACCCTACACAGAATTATACAACGATTTTACTGGCTGGGGGTCTATCAAGAAGTTAAACGGTATTGTAACTCTTGTCGCATGCGCCAGGTACACAGTCCTCAGCCTCATTTTTGGAGTCCCTTGGTGCCATTAAAAATTTTAGAGGTCCAGTTTGAGAGAATACCCATGGATCTGGTGGGGCCGGTTAATAAATCAGCAAGGGGTCATCAACAGGGGCAATAAAAGGGGCACTGTGTGGGTCACCAGTTTTGAGCACACCCGAGTTCAAAAGAGAATTCATTGTCCAGACTGATGCGTCAAAGGTAGGTCTGGGTGCCGTGTTGTCTCAGGACTGGAGCTTAACGGGGAGGAGCATCCCATTAGTTTCCTGAGTCGAAAACTTACTCCATCAAAAAACAGAGACAGCATTGTAGAGAGAGAGTGCCTGGCGATAAAGTGGGCACTGGAGTCGTTGCGTTACTATTTGTTGGGGATAACATTTTGTTTTGTAAATGATCATTCCCCTGTGACTGGCAGTGTTGTAGCCCAGGGAGTAGAGTTCAGGTGGTAGAAAGATGAACATAACAGGCGACTTGGAAAACATTGGCAAACAGTTATTTAATCTGAAAACGGACAGGCAAATTCAGGTGAGATCCATGCCTTGTTCATTTTCAGAAAAATAAGCCGGTCTACATTGTCTGAGGATAGTCGCATGCGACGGTCTGTTAGTACACCACCTGCAGCACTAAAGACGCGCTCAGATAATACACTGCAGCAGGGCAAGCCAGCACCTCCAAGGCATACTGGCTAAGCTCTGGCCATGTATCCAGCTTAGAGACCCAAAACTTGAAAGGGGAAGAGGCATCTGGGAGTACACTGAGAGGGCAAGACATGTAGTCTGTCACCATCTTACGGAAACGTTGCTTCCTGGTGAATGGAGCCGTCTCGGATGGTGTAGTAGTGATGGGTAGTTCGTGAGTGAGTAGTTCAAAATGAACTAATCTTCAGAGTGAACTAGTTCATCTAGTTCACCATCTGACACAGATTAGTTCATTGTGAACTAAACAGTAAGTGGGAGGAGACAGAGAGTGATCCAGGTTCATACAGCTCCAGGAAGCTCCCTGCTCTGTCTCACACTGGCTCTTTACAGCTCTTGATGCTGGAAAACAAGGTAGTAAAACACTATACCACACATCAAATACAAATATAATAGTAATAATAATATTATTAATAAAAACTGAAATTGCACACACAGTACACAACACAGCTCATATGTGTGTATGAGAGAGTGTTTCTGTGTGTAGTTCATGCCTCTAGCCTAGAAGATCAGTCTTGCTAAAATCTTTAACACTGACCCCTGTTCTGTTCTTAAAATGGTGGATGCTGAACTGCTTCTCAGCCCCCTCATACACAATCATTATGTGGCACTGCTGGGCTCAGTGAGAGGCATCAGATTGAACTAGGCTGTCCTGAGTCATTCTCAATAGAACATTTTGTTCAGCAGTTCATCTAGTTCATTTAGTTCAGAGGTCACATGATGCATTTCCTATCAGCTCCTCACAGGATAGGGTGGAGAAAAACTGAACTAAATGAACTAATCTTTTGAACTAATCTTTTCAGTGAACTAGTTCATGGTGAACTAATCACCAAAATTAACTAGATTTCCCATCACTATGGTGTAACCTTGGTGGCGCTGTCACAAAACTTCGCCACATTTGTAACATACAGCTCTTGCCCTGTGCAGAGGCGCTGCTTGTGCTCCCTCTTGTTGCAGAGGTGTCTACAATGCCTCGACGCACAAAGCTGCTTTGTAAAGCAGTAGCAGCAGCAGCGCTCTCGGCTGGAATGGAGAACATTATGGATTTCAACAGTGTGTCTTGGTCCTCCAGCATTTTACGGTCCCGGTTCAACGGTGTGATGAGGCTTTGTAAGTTGTCCCGGTAGCGAGGGTCTAGGAGGGTGTACACCCAATAATCTGACGTGGTGAGAATGTGGGCGATGCGGCGGTCGTTTCTCAGGCAGTGCAGCATGAAATCAACCATGTGCTGCAGACTCCCAACTGGCCAACAAAGGCTGTCCTCTGGAAGAGCGTCACACTAATAGATTTTTGTAAATTTAAAATAAAATAAAGCAGCAGCAAATTTTTGAAAAATGACAAGGATGAGCCAGTGACAGACACTCAGCAGAGTACACGCAGCGGTGGTTGAAGTAAGTGGAGCGGGATCTACACTCCTACAAAAAAATTAAACCTCAGACTAGAGTGAACACTGAAACACAACTGTTCACTTGCTGTGAAAGGCCTTTTTGTGGACTTCTATTATGTTTGCAAGCAATGTATTGTATTTTGATGGAAGAGCGTCACACTAATAGATTTTTGTAAATTTAAAATAGAATAAAGCAGCAGCAATTTTTGAAAAATTACAAGGATGAGCCAGTGACAGACGCTCAGCAGAGTACACGCAGCATTAGTTGAAGTAACTGGAGCGTGATCTGCACTCCAAAAAAAAAAAACTCACAGACTGCAGTGAACACTGAAACACAACTGTTCACTTGCTGTGAAAGGCTCCTTTGTGGACTTCTATAGTGTTTGCAACCAATGTATTGTATCAGGATGGAAGCACGTCACACTATTATTTCAATTGCATGGAGCAGCAAGAATTACACTGAAGAAAAAAAAAAGAGTCTGTCAGTGACACGTGCAGATGCCTACAGACAGCGTTGCATACAGAGCAAACTGCAGCGTCACCTGCACTCACACACACACCTTGCAGAGCTGTTAAAACAACACTGCAGGCAAAAGGAAGCTTTACACAGCCGGTGGTAAACTAGCCTGCCTAAAGCACAGTACACTAAATCGCAATCTCTAACTGTCCCTCAGAGTCAGCAGAGCAGCGTTCTTTCCCTAACTGAGTTCACAGCACAGTGACGCTAAAATGGCGGCGGCGCCTTTTATAGTGCATTCTGACATCATTTCAGCATCCAATCACAGCCATGCCATTAGTTAACATGACCGCAGCAGTACAGGATGTGCCCACACTTCTTAGGATTCCTCATTGGCTGACTAAAATCACATTGCCTCTCAAAGAATTATGGGAACTTCCGATTCCGGTATACGATATATGGAAAATATCGGAACTAAGTATCGGAATTCCGATACAGCGAATATTGGCCGATACCCGATACTTGCGGTATCGGAATGCTCAACACTAGCGGGGACACCAGCTTTTGGTCCCAGGGTGCCAACTCCTGCAGCCGGACTAATCGTTAAAGGACAAGGACAGCATTAGAAACATGTGCAGATAGTCCTTCTATTGTTATAGACTAGTCTACTTAGACAGATGCCCAACTAACAAATTCATGTGGAATATATCAGTTTGACACTATAACATCTTATATCCTATATATATATCCGTTCTGTCTCATCCTCTGTTTCAATATTTTTTCACTTTTGTCATAATTAGGGGGCTATGGGGCTAGCAGAGTGAGCCATCAACGAGTGGGGGCGCCATTGTGCAGGTGTTTTGGGTGCCAACCTCCGCTGTCAGGTAGGGTGGTTTAGGTCAGTTGCAGGGTCAGGCACCCCCCCTGTGGTGCTCTAATGTATTGTGTTTAAGTTGGTGATGGTGTAGAATTCACATTGCATAAATTTTGTATTGTATTTTAATAAAACAAAATAAAAATGACATTTTAATTTTTTTTAGTATAAGAGACTAGGATGTCACAGTTTAGAGGGATCATATTTATTCTATTTGCACATGGAAACACGAGAAGCAATGGAATAAAACTGAAAGGTAGAAGATACAGATTAGATATTAGAAAAAGTTTTTGACAGTGAGGGTGGAACAGGCTGCCATGAGAAGTTTGTGAGTTCTCCTTCAATGCAAGTCTTCAAACAAAGGATGGGCAGTAGTGTTGAGCGATACGATACTGCAAATATTGGGTATCGGCCGATATTAGCTGTATCGGGCTTTCGATTCCGAATACCGATATTTTCGTCATATCGGATACCGGAATCGGGATTGTCACTGTCACTGTCACTGTCTGTGTCCGTCGGTCGGGTCTGTCACTGTCAGTGTCCGTCGGTCGGGTCTGTCAGGAGTCAGCGGCACTTACCTGGCAGAAGATCTCCGGCGGTCACGGCCTGGACTGCTTCATGGCCGCCATCATCTTTCCCCGGCGGTCACATGCAGTTTCTCGCGATAACTGCAGTGACTGCTGGGTAATCCCGGCCGTAAAGCAGTCAGTCCGATGACGTCACCGCCGGGGAAGCAGGTAATCAGCTGTGCTGCGTCGCGATGACAGGCTCTGCCTGTCATTGCGATGTAGCAGAGCTGGATCGTCGTGGGACAGTCGTTACTATGGACTGCGTCGGACAGGTGGTATACTGTTGGTTTGTTTTTTTTCTTTTTTTACAGGAGATCGATGGCGTCGCAGGAATGAGAGTACAATAAAAGAAATGAAAACTGTGTTGTCTCTTATTTCATTAAAATACTTTTTTCTTGCTTTGTCTTTTTTTTATGCATTTAATAACTTTGGGATTAATAATGGATCGGTGTCTTATTGACGCCTCTCCATTATTAACCGGGCTTATTGTCACCGTGCAATCAACGGTGACATTAACCCCTTATTACCCCACAGGGCAGTGGGAAGAGCCGGGTAAAGTGCCACAATTGGCACATCTTTTGATGTGCCAAATGTGGGGCTGCGTAGCCTGGTATTATCAGGCTGTTGAGGGCCAAAATCCATGGGCCTTGACAGTCTTTTAATACCAGGCCGCAGCAGTCTGCATTTTACTTGGCTGGTTAACAAAAATAGGGGGGACCCTACGCCGTTTTTTTTTTCGAGGGGATCCCCTATTTTTGTTAACCAGCCAAGCTAAGCAGACTGCTGTGGCCTGGTATTATCAGGCTTGCAAGGTCCATGGATATTGGATCCTTACCAGCCTGAAAAACCAGCCTCAGCAGTCTGCTTCATCTGGCTGGTTAACAAAAATAGGGGGGACCCCACGCCAATTTTTTTCGAGGGGATCCCCTATTTTTGTTAATCAGCCAAGATATGCAGACTGCTGTGGCCTGGTATTATCAGGCTGGCAAGGTCCATGGATCTTGGCTCCTTAACAGCCTGAAAATCCAGGCCTCAGCGGTCTGCTTCATCTGGCTGGTTAACAAAAATAGGGGGGACCCCACGCCATTTTTTTTTCGAAGGGAACCCCTATTTTTGTTAATCAGTTCCCTCTGACGTCACTGATGGTGTCCCTGGCTGACCTGAAGTGAAAGTGGAAAGCAATCAATTAAGCTTTCCACTTCCTCTCCTGTCAGCCAGGAGAGGAGCTCATTCATTTGGGGGTTTACTGTGAGGCTGCAGCATTAGCTGCGGTCCCTGCAGTAAACATTAACCCTTTATGAAGGATTACACCGTGGGACCTGACTGTGCATCGGATTGGTAAGAATAATTTTGCTTTATTATTTTATTTTTATTACAGGAAATGGTTTTAGCAGGTAAATAAAATATGGTCAAAAACTGTGTGATTATTTCATTAAATTCTTTTTTATTAAAGTGTGTGTGTTTGATTTTTCTTTCATACAATTGGATTAATAATTGATAGTTGTCTAATTGACAGCTCTCAATTATTAACCTGGCTTAAAGTGACCTTTCAATTGCAAGGTCATTTTAACCCTTATTAACCCATTCGCCACCGCTACAGGGCAATGGGAATAGACGGGCAAAGTGCCAGAAAGGGCAAATCTAATTAGAATTTGCCCTTTCTGGGGTGTCTGGGGGCAGATGTTAGTAGCCGGGGGGGGGCAAAAATAATGGTCCCTCTCTGGGCTATTATTATCTGCCCCCACTCACTGGCTTTGTCTGTCTGGTTGCGAAAATAGGGCGGGAGCCAACGCATTTTTTTTCAGCAATTTTACACCTCATATATATATATACATGTCATTGAGTTTGTGACACATATATATATATGTATATTTATAGTTCATACACTTCTACATAGTATAATAGCCGCTAATTCAATTGCAGGCTTTTGTGAAAATGCAAACCCGACATGAAATGACACTTGGTGTACATAGGGTTAACCATGTATTTTCATGTCCTTTGCTATCTGATTTGCACAAACAATTACATCAGTCTATGTGTGCAAAATTTCACACCTGTAGGGGTTAATTAAAGGTGTAAATTCGTAGCAAAAAAGTCCGTTTTTTTTTACAACGAATTTACACCTTTAATTAACCCCTACAGGTGTGAAATTTTGCACACATAGACTGATGTAATTGTTTGTGCAAATTAGATAGCAAAGGACATGAAAAGACATGGTTAACCCTATGTACACCAAGTGTCATTTCATGTCGGGTGCTTCTGTCTTTTCACAGAAGCCGGCTTTACCCGGCAATTGAATCAGAGGATATTTTACTATGTAGAAGTGTATAAACTATACATATATGTATATATATATGTCACAATGACATGTGTATATATATATATATATATATATATAATATATATATGTATTCTATGTGTGTATATTTAGTGTTTACAAGGAAATAAAGGTTTTTTTTAGTTGCGATATTTTGTTCCCATAGACTTACATGGGACTTCCGGTATCGGAATCGGATATCGGCGATATTTAGTGATATCGGCAATACCATTCCGATCCGATATTTTTAGATATCGAGCAGTATCGCTCAACACTAATGGGCAGTCAAAGATGGTTTAGTGAATCCTGCATTTAGCAGGAGGTTGAACACAATGACCCTTGAGGTCCCTTCCAACTCTAACATTCTATAATTATATGAAGGGGAGAGGGTGGGGAGAGATCAGTATACCGGCATACTGCATTTTGTTTTTCTTATTAACTTACTGTGTGGAGCTTCTGGCAGAGGCACACAGTTGAGTCACTCAGCAGAGGAAGTGGAGGAGGAGGAAGACAAGAAGGTTCTGTTGTGGCTTGCCGCACTAGAGCAGAGTGATGAAACCACAGCAAGCACTGCATCCTCAGCCACAACTCTAGCTGTGGCCAGCAGCAGTCACGGGTCTGTAGTTCACAGGGATTGCCTAGCCTGGGCCTTTTTTGAGACCGCAAAGGATGACCAAACTCACTTTATTTGCCAACTTTGCAAAAAACGACTCAGTAGAGTCAAAATTTGCAATAATTTGACTACTACATGCATGATCCGGCACATTTGCAATCAACATGCATTAGTCTGGAAATCTCAGTGCCCTAATATGTGGACTAGCAGGCCTTACCAAATACCGGTAATCTCATCCACCGTTTCTGCTGATTCTTCGTACTCTATCACCATGGCAAGTGTTTGCACACAGGTCTCTGGCCGATGAACCTACACTTGTTTAACCCCTAACAGTCGGTGTGAGTGAGAGCCCGGCAGCTGTTATGGAAGTGGAGGTGCCTGCTGTTTTTGCTTCACCGAGCCCACCACATCTTTCTCAATCCACCATAATATCTTCGCCTGCACCTCACTAATAGTCCAGCAGTTTGTCGTGTTCACCCTAATCCATCCCCTCAGCACAGCAGCCATCCCCTGGTCTCACAGTTGTGGTCACATAAAATAATGTTTCCTAGTACATATGCCAAAGCTAAGAGTTTGAACTCTACCATCACCAATCTGTTGGCCACAGAAATGCAGCCTTTCTGCCTGGTGAATACAGACGTTTTTCCGAAAGCTGATGGCCGTCGCAGTCCCCCAGTACCAGTAGCCTAGTCGCCATTACTTCTCCAAGAAATCTGTGCCTGCACTACAACATCATGTCGCAGACATCACCCTTTCCCTGAAAAAAATCTATGTCTTCCAGGGTGCATTTCATCATTGACACCTGGATGAGCAAACATGGCAAGGGGAGTTACATCTCGCTTACTAGGCACTGGGTGACACTGGTGGCTGAGGGAACAGGTGGTCAAGGGGCTGCTCCACAAATCTTGACATCCCCAAGGCTTGCCTGACAAATATTTGTAGCTAAAACTTTCTCCAATGCTTTTGCCTCCTCCACCTTCAACCTGTCCCTTAATGAGACACGCGTTCCAACAATGCAGAGAATCCCCCTACCTCCGTATTGTGCAGCCAGGGTTCATCGCAATCAGGCAGTGTTTAAATTAATATGCCTTGGAGATCACAGTCAAACAGCTCAAGAGTTGTAGCCACCTATCTAGGCCGAGTTTGAGCAATGGCTGTCTCCACTGAACTTGTAGCCAGGGAAGGCCATGTGCAATAATGGTGAAAACCAAGGTAACACAGCAATTTCTCTGACACTTTACCAGCCTGGAAGCGCTATTGAAGAAAGCACGGTCACAGTGTACTCATTTCTGCTGTTTGCACCCCTCAGGTCATCAACTTGTATCACTACAGAGGTCTTTTGGCCAACCTTTTGATATGCGATGTGCTGACACAGTGGATTTCCACTCTGCACATGTTACAGCGTCTGTGGCAGTAGTGTCGGGCCCTGGCGCAGTATGTTCTTTTGCATAGCCTGGGAAAACGTAGTACAGACATGATGCAAATCATGCTTGCGGAGAGGACATAGATGAAGGACCTCGGCAACCTTCTGCACAAATTTGATATGGCTACTAAGATGGCTAGCGCTGACAATGCAATAATCGTCATCACTATTCCAGTCATCTACTGTATATGCTGAAGCACACTTTGAGTAGTATGTGGGAGGGTGTGGTGGTCCAGAGGAAAAGGTGGAAGCAGAGGGGAATGCAAAAGGGATAACAATATCTCTAAGATTCGGACTGTTGTTGCACAAACGGATGCCATTGGAGGGGGGATTACAGCGATCAATGGGGGCTCATAGTACCAGACAAACTGTTAGTGAAAGGGCAGGCGCCGAGGAAAGAATAGAGGAGGATGAGGGGGAAGAGGTGAAGTGAACACAACAGTCAAAAGATGAAGAGGACAATGATCCCCTTTCTGTTGTCCGTGGGGACAGAGGAATCAAGCTTGACTGTTACTTCGCCATCAAAACACCATGGACTTGGACCTCATGGAAGCACCCGACATATCAGCACCTTCTTACAGCACTATCTGCAACATGATAACCATATTGTTAGGATTAGAAATACTGCTATCTACTGGGTTGCCACTTTGTTAGATCCATGGCACAAGAGTAAATTTTGCCTGATCAATCCCCCTGTTATGGAGTATTGAATCACGATTGTAGACAGTCTTAAGAGTGTTTTTCCCCAAGATAGCAGTGAGGCAGACAGTTTGCATCACAGTTATAGACTTCCAACCCCAGGAACATCACGTATTCAATGCAAAAACATTAGCAGCAGAAAAGTAAGTGGCAGAAGCAATTTCTGTAAATCATTTCACACATTTTTTAGACCAATCCATGTATGAGCAGAACAAAATATTAGTCTGACACATTGTGAATAACTGGAGAGGATGACACAGGAGTATCTCAATCTCAAGATCAATGGCATCAAGAGGGTTTTGTCATGATCCAGGCCAGGGTTTGCATCCTATCTCTTTCCCGGTCTGATCATGTCAAGGGTTAACTTTTCTCTGCCTCATTCCGCCCTCAACAGTTGGCTTTCCCATTGAGAAAATTATGAAGGAGCCCAAGCCATTTTTTTCAATAATCTTTTACTAATTAAATACATGTACAGTAATCTGCACACACACTGTACTAAATATTTATGTAACTGACATCTATATATCTATTCTGTGTGTATATACTGTATGTAATCCATCTATTCTATCCTGGTGGCTCCTGCTGTGATTTTACATTACACGGCTGCTGAATTGCTGGCTTTTCTTCTATCTATCTAATATATATATATATATATATATATATATATATATATACATATATATATACATACATATATATATACATACACACAGTATATGTGTGTGTGTGCATGTGTGTGTGTCACTGACAATTACAGTTGTGCTAAAAAGTTTACATACCCCAGCAGAATTTTTGCTTTCTTGGCCTTTTTTCAGAGAACATGAATGATAATGCCAAACCTTTCTGTCCACTCATGGAAGTTTTGGGTTGTCATTGTGATTTAAAAATGGAAAACAGTGGTTTGCCAATAAATGGCTTCACCCGACCATTAACCATGAGTGGAGAAAAAAGTTTGGTGTTATCATTCATATTCTCTCACAAAAAGGCCAAGAAAGTAAAAATTCTGCCAAGGTATGTAAACTTTTGAGCACAACGGGAATATATATATCTATTCTATGTGTATATATTAATGATAATCGAATAGTGAAATATTCGTAATCAGGAAAATCGGCGCAAATAATTTCTAATATCTGTGTATTCGTACCGAATAACGAATCCAATGCAAGTCAAAGGGAAAGCCGAATATTTTTCTGCTGGACCCAACAAACAACTCTGGCAGCATGGGAAAAAAGTTGAAATTTATATGAAATAGCTAAAACTAAATGGGAACAGCATGGAGAAGATGCTTGCATGCCTTTCTCACTCACATATGGTATCTGGAAATAATGTTGTCAGAGTACTGCACAAGAAACATTTTTTCCTTCATAATTACATGTACATAATAAAAATGAAAAAATAAAATTACTGTATATACTAGAGTATAAGTCGACCCTAGTGTAAGTCGAGGCACGTAATTTTACCACGAAAAACAGGGTAAACTTATTGACTCGAGTATAAGCAGGGCATACATTGTCCCCTTATCCCCATCCTGGTATTCATGGCTCCCCGCCCCTGTATGTATGGCTCCCTGGTCGCTGTGCTTGTATGCATGGCTCCCCGTCCCATCCTTATATGCATGGCTCCTTTTCCCCATCCTTGTATGCATGGCTCCTTATCCCCTATCCTTGTATGCATGGCTCCTTATCCCCTATCCTTGTATGCATGGCTTCTTATCCCCTATCCTTGTATGCATGGTTCCTATAAAAAAAAATCCTACTTACCTTGCTTGCCCTCGCTGCATCTCATTCCGGAACCAGCAGCTCTTCCGGCTGAGCGATTACATGGCCCCGCTCATTAAGGTAATGAATATTCACTCGACACCTATGAGAGTGGGGAAGCATGAATATTCATTACCATTAATCTGAGTTTGAAAAGGGCCCTCAGGTGGCCCTGCATCATACATGTGGGAGAGATTTCACTCCTACATTTGGGATACATCTGTTCCCCCTATCTTCTGACGGGCATCAAACGCATTCTGGTAATTGGTGGATGGGTAAACGACTAATCATTGTAGGCTGGATACTGGATCCCATACCTCCCAAAGCCCCCCCATTTTAGTGCTCGCTCATCACTACTCGCTCATCATTAATGAAATCCTTAACAAGAAAATTTTCTTCTTATTATGTGCTGCTTTCCTTTGTTCATTTTATGTGCTGCCTTTCTTTTTTCTGGTTATGTGCTGCCTTCCTTTTTTTCTTGCTATATGCTGCCTTCCTTTTTCCTTGTTATCTGCTTCCTTCCTTTTTTCTTGTTATGGATTTGGGCAAGTATTGGTTGAACTGCTGAGAAGGCCTGTGTACCCACAATTGAAGAGCTGTGTTGTTCCATTTTTTTCTATATAATGAAATCCTTAGAAATGCACAGGATCATGATTGTCCTCGTTGACTTTCCTCAGAACAGACAAATGTCTGCCTGTGTATTTTTTTGTACTCCGGGTAATATGTGCCTAAATCCTTATCAAATCCATAATCTGAAAAAATAGCCTTACACGTGATCATTCTTCTTGCTTCCAAAACATCAGCATCAAGAACCACCTCTGCACTTGCTCCCTAATATATTATACTCCTTGTTAGATGACAGATTTATTACACACCGTGAAATTGTTTACTTGCTTCACATATTTGTATTTATTCATTAGCAAGAATGTTATTAGGGTTATTTAATTTTGACATTTTCACACATCACATAACTTCACAGAAGCTTTAGTAAATGCACTCCGGATATTGCTGAAAACAAAAGGCCTATAGTAGCTGTTAAGGCATAAATATGAACAGTAAAACATATGTTTCAGTAAACATAAAGGAAATATTATGGCATAGATCCCATGGGAGATGTGAAACTCTTTTATGAAATTAAAGCTTTTTTTAATCAGTTGTTTTTCTTCTTGCAACTGATATGTTTGATGTAAATGCTTATACACTGTAGTGTGCCAAAATGTAAATTCATGAGAAAATGCATTAGAAATTGTATATTGATGATGGCAAATTATGGTATGTAACCTACACAGATGAAGAATATTTGTTATATTTACATGTTTCAAGCTATGCAAAAAGAAATAGTGAGAAAGCAAGGACACAGAAAATGATAGCAAAAATGGAGCACAGGAGCAGTTCTATTTAGTTGTGGGTTGCTTCCTCAAAATTGATGGCACAATAACTGGTCTGTTTGACTCTTGCCTTGCTGATGATTCTGTCTCGATTTTCTGTTCTCTCTGGTGTTATCCCAGTTTATAAAACCTCTCATCTCTCTGTCAACTTGCCCCATTGGCCAGCAGCCACTTCAGAGACATAATTCATTGGATCCTGATCCCTGCACAGTGGTTTAAAGTCAAAGGCCAGTGTTGCCATGAGTCCTAATAAGGGGAGAATCTAGTGCAAAATCTGTGGAAGCTTTATCAAGAGTTGTCAAACTTCAATGTACAGAGCTCCATAACAATGTGGAAGCATTAACATGATGAGAAGAGATGGATCATTGAATTTTATCATCTAGTTACAAAGTGTTTTGGACCTAACAAACAAGCCTCTGCCTTATTCACATCAATATGCGCCTAAAACCCACCATTAGTAATTTCTTAGTAATTAGTAATTTTTCTTTATAACTAGAGTTGAGCGAAACAGGTCAGTCAGATTCATAAGTCGCCGACTTTCACCAAAGCGTGAAGTCGGCTATGCGGTCGTCGACCCGAGCGCCAAAGTCGGTTTTCCCATAATGCTTGCAGGTGCCTTTTTTCAGCCAATGAGCAAGGACGTACACTGTGGGCAAAGAGATGACATGGGCAGCGTTCACCACCATCTTAGAGAAGGGCATTGCAGTGATTGGCTTGCTTTGGGGGGCGTCATAGTGTCTATAAAAGCCCTGACTGCCGACCACCATTTTATTTCTGCTGATCTTAACAGTAGGGAGAGGTTGCTGACGCTGTTTATCAGTAGAGAGAGAGTTAGGGCTGGAAAGAGAAGTTCTTATGTGCTTGTGCTGATAGCAATTGTGCTGTACAGTTAGTGTGCAGTGACAGGGAGGATTTTGTTGTGTGCAGCAGCAGAGCTGGTTAATAGGCTGCCTGATAGCTGTATTGCTGTGTGTACACTGCTGTGCAGACTGCTTTTTACACAGCATAAATACTTTTTTTTTTGCACAGTTACCGAGCGTTCATTTTTTCCCACACCGTATAGAGCTGTACGCTCCTCACACACTACTGTGCACCGGCTGGTATCACGGACAAATACATGCTGACTATCTGTGTGTGACTCCGGAAATATATACGGAGATTTAAAATTTCCCCTACACAGTATACAGCTGTATGCTTCTAATACAGTATACTTTTTGTGCTTTTTATAATCTGGTCTAATCCATACTGAGCTTGTCAGTGTCTGTGTGTGACTCCGGAAATATATACAGAGATTTACAATTTTCACTACACTGTAAACAGTCAGGGCCGGCGTCAGCACCTGGCATACCCGGGCAAGTGCCGGGGCCCTGAGCAGGTGGGGGGGGCCCACTCGCTGTCGGGCACCCTGACGCCCGTTAGCGGAGGAGAGCGGTGTCAGCGCCGCCACTGGGTCCCCCGCTTGCTCAGGGCCCTGGCAGCAGCTGGCACAATACTTACCTCTCCCCGTACCTCCGCTGCGCAGCTCGGGGCTCCAGGGGGCGCCTGCGCTTCCTCTCACAGCAGCGTCGCTGAATGACGTCATCATTCAGTGGCCGGCTGTGGCAGAGAGCGCGCGGACGCCGGACAGGTGAGATGTGAGGTACGTGTGTGTGTATCAGTGTGTGTGTGTTTCTGTGTGTATCAGTGTGTGTGTATGTAGTGCGGTGCTGTGTGTGTGTGTGTATGTGAGAGAGTGCTGGTGTGCTGCGGTGCTGTCTGTGTGTAGTGCTGTATGTGTGATGTTGGTGAGGGGAGGGCAGTGATGATGATGATGGGGTGGCAATGATGATTGATGATGATGGGGAGGCGATGATGATGATGGGCAGGCATTGATGATAATGGGGAGGCAGTGATGATGAAGGGGAGGCAATGATGATGATGGGCAGGCATTGATGATAATGGGGAGGCAATGATAATGAAGGGGAGGCAATGATGATGATGGGGAGGCGATGATGATGATGGGCAGGCATTGATGATAATGGGGAGGCAATGATGATCATAGTAGGCAATGATGATGATGGGGAGGCGATGATGATGATGGGGAGGCGATGATGATGATGGGCAGGCACTGATGATAATGGGGAGGCAATGATGATGATGGGTAGGCAATGATGATGATGGGGAGGCAATGATGATGATGGGGAGGCAATGATGATGATGGGCAGGCATTGATGATAATGGGGAGGCAATGATGATTATGGGGAGGCAATTATGATGATAATGGGGAGTCTTTCCACAGCACCCTTTCCTGAGCCGTAACAGTGCAGAATGCAGCACAGAGCAGAGGAGAGCTCCATATTTTGTATGGAGCATTATATGGGGACCAGTATCCTGTATGGAGCATTATATGGGGACCAGTTTCCTGTATTGAGCATTATATTGGGTCCAGTATTCTGTATGGAGCATTATTTTGGGTCCAGTATTCTGTATGGAGCATTATATAGGGGATGGGGTGTGACATCCTGCATGGGGTATTATATGGGTGATGAGGGGGAGACTATATGGTGCCCATAATATTGTATGGAGGACTGTACTGTCCAGTCTGTACTGTGCGCTGTGAGGATTTGGCGGTTTTTGAGCTATTGTACAATTTACAATAGATATCACTCATGTAATGGAAGAAGTGAAGTATTTGGCATTGTACTGTACCTATATTTCTCTGCCATATCTGTGCATCATGAATCGTGATCTGTGTTAAAGGGGCCCACTGAGGCTCTGTCGCCCGGGGCCCATAAAAACCTGAAGCCGGCCCTGTATACAGCTGTACGCTTCTGATACAGTACCCTTTTTCTGCTTTTTATATTCTGGTCTAATCCATACTGAGCCTGTGAGCGTCTGTGTGTGACTCCGGAAATATATATGGAGATTTACAATTACCTCTACACTGTATACAGCTGTACGCTTCTGATACAGTACCCTTTTCCTGCTTTTTACATTCTGGTCTAATCCATACTGAGCCTGTGAGCGTCTGTGTGTGACTCCGGAAATATATATGAATATTTACAATTGCCCCTACACTGTATACAGCTGTACGCTTCTGATACAGTACCCTTTTTCTGCTTTTTATATTCTGGTCTAATCCATACTGAGTCTGTGAGCATCTGTGTGTGACTCCGGAAATATATACGGAGATTTACAATTACCCCTACACTGTATACAGCTGTAGCTTTGACACAGTACCTTTTTCTGCATTTATATTTGCTAATCCATACTGAGCCGTGAGCATCTGTGTGTGACTCCGAATATATACGGAGATTAACATTACCCACATGTATCAGCTGTACACTTCTGATACAGTACCTTTTTTCTGCTTTTTTTTCTGGTCTAATCCATACTGAGCCTGTGAGCGTCTGTGTGTGACTCCGGAAATACATACAGAGATTTAAATTTTATCCTATACTATATACACCTGGTATCTTCTGATACAGTACCTTTTTTCTGCCTTTTGTATTACGGTCAAATCCATACTGAGAGAGTGTCTGTGTGTGACTCCAGAAATATATACGGAGATTTAAATTTTACCCTAAACTATATACACTTAGTATCTTTTGATACAGTACCTTTTCTTTTTTCAGCCTTTTGTATTACGGTCAAATCCATACTGATAGAGCGTCTGTGTGTGTCTCCGGAAATATATACAGGAGATTTAGATTTTACCCTATACTATATACACCTGGTATCTTCTGATACAGTTCCTTTTTTCTGCCTTTTTTATTACGATCAAATCCATAGTGAGAGAGCGTCTGTGTGTGACTCCAGAAATATATACGGAGATTTAAATTTTACCCTAAACTATATACACCTGGTATCTTCTGATACAGTACCTTTTTTCTGCCTTTTGTATTATGGTCAAATCCATAGTGAGAGAATGTCTGTGTGTGACTCTGGAAATATATACGGAGATTGAAATTGTCCCCTTCACCGTATACAGCTGTACGCTTCTGATATAGTACTATATATCTGCTGTATTTTTGGTACATTTTCCCAAAAATGAGGAAGTATGGTGGAAGATGCCGCGGACGTAGGTGGGGGGGCCAGCTGGTACTGATGGTGGTGGTGGTGGTGCATCTGCTGGTAGTGCCAAAAGCACAACAGCACCTAAGGCAGGAGGTATTGAGCCTGCGTCATTGTCTGGCTCCGGAAAGCCTGGAAGGCTCCCTTTTCTGGGAGTAGGTAAACCGCTTTAAAAGCCGGAGCATCAGGAACAGGTTTTTGCTTACATTGCCGAAACAGCCTCCAGCTCTATCGCCTCCTCTTCTGAAGTTTCAAAAAATGCAAGCTCTGAGTCGTCAGTGCAGGCTTCTCGTCAAGAACAACTTTCCTTGTGTCCTTCACCCCACCAAAAGTGAAGAATGGGGCAGGCCACACTTCAGATTACTCCATGGAACTCTTTTCACATACCATGCCTGGGAAATCAAGTCAAATCCTGAATTCCCCAGTCCAAGATGAATCTGACATGGAGTGCACTGATGCACAGCCACTGCTATATGATTCTGCTGGTACATTCACCCAGACCACTACATTGCCCTCGCAGTCTACTGAGCCATAATCTGAGCCTGATGAATCTCAGGTGAAATTGAAGAGGAGGTGATGGATGACCCAGTTGTTGACCCGGATTGGCATCCATTGGGGGAAGAGGGTGCCGCAGGAGGATCCGCAGCAGGCATTGACATCGCAGCTGTGGTTATCTGACAGGCCCGTAGCAGTCCAAAAACGTGTGAAAAAAACAAAAAGAGTTGCAGTACAGCTTGGCCAGATGGTCAAATTAGCACAGCGTGCAAGCTCTGAAAATTTATCCCATGGTAGGAAGAGCGAAGTGTGGCACTTTTTTGACCAAAATCCTATTGATGAGCAAAGGTTATCTGTAAGAAGTGCGGAAGGACCTTTAGCCGAGGGAAAAATCTCAGAAATTTGAATACCAGTTGCATGCTAAGACATTTAAACACCATGCGCTTACAAGCGTGGACGGACTACAAAACCTCAGGTAGCACATGTGCACCTGCTCCGACTGAAGGTAGCCAGCAACGCTACATCGCTTCCCCCACTGTAAGTCCACTGCTTAGCACACCACCAGCAAGAAATGTTGAGGTGTCGTCGCAAGGCCAAAGCAGTCAGGGAATCACAATGTTTTTGCAATCAAAGAATGAATCTAGGCCATCACCACCACCACCATCACCATCACCAACTTCCTCTCAGTCATAGAATCATAGAATCATAGAATGGTAGAGTTGGAAGGGACCTCCTGGGCCATCTGGTCCAACCCCCTGCTCAAAGCAGGATTCTCTAAATCATCCCAGACAGATGTCTGTCCAGCCTCTGTTTGAAGACTTCCATTGAAGGAGAACTCACCACCTCTCGTGGCAGCCTGTTCCACTCCTTGATCACCCTAACTGTCAAAAAGTTTTTTCTAATATCTAATCTGTGTCGCCTCCCATTCAGTTTCATCCCATTGCTTCTAGTCTTTCCTTGTGCAAATGAGAATAAAGATGATCCTTCTACAATGTGACAGCCCTTGAGATATTTGTAGACAGCTATTAAGTCTCCTCTCAGTCTTCTTTTTTGCAAGCTAAACATTCCCAAATCCTGCAACCGTTCCTCATAGGACATGGTTTGCAGACTGGTCACCATTCTGGTGGCTCTTCTTTGAACTTGCTCCAGTTTGTTGATGTCTTTTTTAAAATGTGGTGCCCAAAACTGGACACAGTATTCCAGATGAGGTCTGACCAAAGAGGAGTAGAGGGCAATAATGACCTCACGTGATCTAGACTGTATGCTTCTGTTGATACATCCTAGAATTGTATTTGCCTTTTTTGCTGCTGCATCACACTGTTGACTCATGTTCAGTCTGTTATCAATTAGTATACCCAAGTCTTTTTCACATGTGCTGTTACTTAGCCCTATTCCTCCCATTTTGTATATGCTTTTTTCATTTTTATTGCCCAGATGTAGTACTTTGCACTTTTCCCTGTTAAAAACCATTCTGTTAGTTGCTGCCCACTGCTCCAGTTTATTTATATCTTTTTGAATCCTCTCTCTCTCTTCTCTAGTATTAGCTACCCCTCCTAGCTTTGTGTCATCAGCAAATTTGATCAGTTTACCTCAATTCCTTCATCTAAATCATTGATAAAGATGTTGAACAATACAGGGCCCAAAACAGAGCCTTGTGGTACCCCACTTGAGACATTCTTCCAACTGGATGTGCAGCCATTTACGACCACTCTTTGATTCCGATCACTAAGCCAGTTATGAATCCACCTAACAGTTGCCTTGTCCATTCCATACTTAGTCATTTTTTCAATAAGGATTGTGTGAGATACTTTGTCAAATGCTTTGCTGAAGTCAAGATATACTATATCTACAGCATTTCCCTGATCCGCCCAGTCAGTGATTCTGTCATAGAAGGAAATTAAGTTAGTCTGACATGACTTATTAGTTAAAAACCCATGCTGACTCTGTTTAATCACTTCATTCTTATGCAGGTACTTACATACATGTTCTTTAATAATTTGTTCAAAGATCTTTCCTGGTATAGAAGTCAGACTCACCGGCCTGTGGTTCCCTGGGTCCACCTTCTTCCCCTTTTTGAAGATAGGAACAACATTTGCTCTTCTCCAGTCTTCTGGGACTTCTCCTGTTCTCCAAGAATTTTCAAAGATTATGGACAGTGGTTCAAGAATTTCTTCTGCTATCTCCTTCAGTATTCTGGGGTGTAATTCATCTGGACCTGGAGACTTGAATTCATTTAGGTTAGCTAAGTGTTTCCTCACTGTCTTTCTGTTTATAGATATCCTGGATTCTTCTATTCCTTTAATAGGACAGTGAAGATCAGTTGATGTTACATTTCCTTTCTGAGAGAAAACAGATGCAAAATAGGAATTTAACAGTTCAGCCTTCTCAACATCCTGTCTTACCATTTCATCATTTTCATCCTGTAAAAATCCTATAGCATCTTTGACTTTTCTTTTACTTTTGACATATCCCCAAAATCCTTTTTTGTTGCTTTTGACATCTCTTGCAAGCCTTAATTCATTGTCAGCTTTAGATAATCTGATTTTTGCCCTGCAGGTTCTGCAGATGGCATTATATTCTTCTTTAGATATGCCCCTTCTTTCCATTTGATAAACATTTCTTTCTTTCTTTTTAGCATGTGTTTAAGTTCTGTGTTCATCCATCCTGGTTTCCTTAAATACTTCCCATTTTTCCCTCTTTTCGGAATTGTTAATGATTGTGCTTTGAGAATCTCATTTTTCAAGATGTCCCATCCTTCCTGGACATTTTTGTCCTTAAGGATATCCTGCCATTGGTTCCCTCCAATTCTCTTTCTGAGTCCCTTAAAATCTGCCTTTCTGAAATCTAACCTTGATGTCTGAGTCTTCACAGGTCTTCCTCCTCTTGTTATCCAAAATTCTAAAATAGCATGGTCACTACCTCCTAGGGTCCCAGCCACTCTTACCTCCTCAACCATTTCCTCCCTGTTTATAAGGATTAGATCCAAGGTAGCAGATCCCCTTGTTTTCTCCCTACCTTTTGAAAGATAAAGTTGTCAGCAAGAGAGGATAAGAATTTCCTTGACCTGTTAGTTTTGCCTGAGAGAGATTCCCAACAACAGTCCACCATGTCCACCGCTAGTTACCCCATATGCAGCTCTCAAGTCCAGCTCACCCTAGCAGACACTCTGAGTAGGACAAGAAAGTACTCATCCTCTCATTTCCCTGTACACTGGCTTCAAACGCCTACATTGCCAAACCTATCTAATTAGAAATTATGCACTTCTGTTTGGTTGAAAGAGCAACGTTCCGAGAGCTCATGGCCTATGCTGTCCCACGCTATGACCTACCCAGTCAGCACTTCTTTTCTAGAAAAGCCATCCCTGCCCTCCACCTGTATGTGAAAGACAGCATTCGCACGAGCATTCCATCCGCAGCTGCCAGTGTTGCACACGAGGTGTACCACTATTGAACAGCTAGTGGTAAGCGTCAGCAGGCTGTTTTAAAGATGGTGTCTTTGTGCGACAAAAGACACACCGCGGAGGTACTGGCCGACTACTTGCAGTGAGAAACTGAGTCATGGCTGGGCAGTCTACATCTTGAGCCAGGCAAGGTAGTCAGTGATAACGGCCGTAATTTTGTGGCGGCCATAGCCCTGGCAAAACTCAGACACATACCTTGCCTGGCTCACACATTGAACCTGGAGTTGCAGTGCTTTATAAATAATTATCCGGAGTTACCAGCCTTGCTCCATAAGGTGCGAAGATTGTGCTCGCACATACGTCGCTCGCCAGTAGACTCCAGTCGTATGCAGATTCTGCAGCGATCGCTCCATCTCCACAAGTACCGCCTAATCACAGACGTTGCAACAAGTTGGAACTCAACCATGCACATGGTTGAGAGGCTGTGCGAACAGAGGCAGGCTGTAATGCATTTGTGGGAGGATGCACGGGCAGGCAGTTTTGAGGGCAGACATCAAGTTGTTGGGTGTGCAGTGGTCAAAGCTGAAAGACCTCTGTAAAGTCCTTCAGTGTTTTGAGGAATGCACATGGCTGGTAAGCGCAGACTACGCCATCATAAGCATGAGCATCCCACGCCATCATAAGCATGAGCATCCCACTTATGCATCTGCTCATGCAAACTTTGACATACATTAAGGATCATGTGTCTGCAGCGGAGGAGGAGGAGGGAAGCCTTGATGACAGTCAGCCGTTGTCTGCTCAGGGAACTGTCCTGGATGAGGTGGAGGAAGAAGAGGAGTAGGATGAGGAGGATGATTATTTTGGGGAGGAGAATGCTTCTCAGGGGGCAAGAGAAAATGTTGGCTTGCCAAGGTCAGGTACAGGGTTTGTGCATGACTGGAGGGATGTGGATTTGGCAGAAAGTGCTCCTCCACCCACCACTGGCAGTGCATCATTGACACCTGGAACATTGGCCCACATGTGTGATTATGGCGTGTGGATCCTAAAAAGGGACCCCCGCATTGCCAAAATTATGAAGGATGACGTCTACTGGTTGGCCAGCATCCTCGATCCACGCTATAAAGGCAAATTACAGAACATCATGCCACAGGAGAACCTAGAGCTAATATTGGTGAACAAGCAAGCAACTCTGGTAAACCATTTGTTAGAGGCCTTCCCAGCACACAGCAGCGTTGCAGGTTCTACCATGAGCTGCACTAAGCAACATGGAAGAGGTGTTCGTGGTGCACACAGCCGAAGTGGCGTTGGAGACAGGGGTTAAATGACCATGTTGTGGACTGATTTCTCGAGTACTGCTCACACGACTGGTAATACTGAATCGATTGCAACAGACAGGAGACAGCAGTTGTCAGCTATGGTTCAAAATTACCTCTTCTCCCCTATCAATGTTCTCCCTCACAGTTCATTCCCCTTTGACTACTGTAAACTGGACACCTGGCCTGAATTGGCACAATATGCCTTACAGGAGCTCGCTTGCCCTGCTGGTAGTGTGCTATCAGAAAGAGTCTTCAGTGCTGCTGGATCAATCCTGAAAGAAAGAAGGACCCGGCTGTCGACCCAAAATGTTTGCGATCTCACCTTCATTAAAATGAACCATGCCTGGGTTTCAAAGGATTTTGTACCACCTTCCCCTGATGACTCATAGGTTGCCAGCAAAATGGCTTGCTTTGTCCGCCTCTTCCTCCGACTTCTCCAATTCCTCCAATTCCTCCAATTGCAGCTGCTGAACGTCCAACCTACACCTCAACATATGCCAGTTTTTCCACCTCCCTAACTGGGCTGTGACACCCCCAGGGCCGGCGTCAGCACCTGGCGCACCTGGACAAGTGCCCTGAGCAGGTGGGGGAGCCCACTCGCCGTCAGACACACCGGCGTACTATGAGGGGCACTGTGCCAGTGCCGGCGCCCATGAGTGGCCCCCCTGCTTGCTCAGGGCCCCAGCACTTGCAATACTCACCTCTCCCTGCTCCACCGCTGTGACATCTTCCGCGTTTCCTGACAGTGAAATTCTGGTCAGAGAGCGCGATGATGTCACGCCTGTGCGCCCTCTGCCTGAACAGTCACATTTCAGAGAGCTGGTAGATGGTGACGCTGAGGAGTCCAGAGTAGAGCAGTGACCAGCGAGGAGAGGTATTTAATTTTTTTAAACGTTTGGAACACTATATGAGGAGCATTATACACTGGAGAATTATATATGGGGCCCATCATACACTTGAGCATCATAGATAGGGCCCATCATACACTGTAGCATTATAAATGGGGCCCATCATACACTGGAGCATCATCCATGGGGCCCATCATATACTGGAGCATCATATGGGACCCATTATATATGGAGCATTATATAGGCCCATCATACACTGGAGCATCATCCATGGGGCCCATCATATACTGGAGCACCATATGGGGCCCATTATATATGGAGCATTATATAGACCCATCATACACTGGAGCACCATCCATGGGGCCCATCATACACTGGAGCATTATAAATGGGGCCCATCATACACTGGAGCATCATCCATGGGGCCCATCATATGCTGGAGCATCATATTGGGCCTATTATATATGGAGCATTATATAGGCCCATCATAAACTGGAGCATCATCCATGGGGCCCATCATATACTGGAGCATCAAATGGGGCCCATTATATATGGAGCATTATATAGTCCCATCATACACTGGAGCATCAGCCATGGGGTCCATCATAAACTGGAGCATCATAAGGGACCCATTATATATGGAGCATTTTATAGGCCTATCATACACTGGAGCATCAGCCATGGGGCCCATCATATACTGGAGCATCATATGGGGCCCATTATATATGGAGCATTATATAGGCCCATCATACACTGGAGTATCAGCCATGGGGACCATCATATACTGGAGCATCATATGGGGTTCATTATTTATGGGGCATCGTATAGGGCAGTGATGGCTAAACTTGGCACTCCAGCTGTTGTAAAACTACAACTCCCAGCATGCCCTTGCAACCTGCAGCAGTTGAAGCATGCTGGGAGTTGTAGTTCTCCAACAGCTGGAGTGCCAAGGTTCGCCATCACTGATATAGGGTATGGAGTATCATATGGAGCACATATGGGGCCTATTCTGTATGGAGCATTATATGGAGCCCATTCTGTATGGAGTAATAAATGGGGCCCATCATATACTGTATGGAACTTTATATGCGACTTATTATACTGTATGGAGCAATATGTGGGGCTCATTCTACTCTATGGGGACCGTCCTATACTGTATGGCACATTATATGGGGACCATCATATACTGTATGGTCATTCCACATCAAGTGGACCAGTTTTAAAAATCGTCCCCACTCGACCTTCTCCGATTTTGTTGAAAATTTATAAGCATGTACATGTATGTTTGAAAAGAGGTGCTGTAAATTTTTAGGGCCAGATCTCAAATACATTGGGCACTGTTGACCTTTCACTGGAGGTTCCACCAAGCCTGCGGCTTCAGCTAAGAGGATTTTGCAAATTTTGGCACATAGCCATTAGAGTTCTATACTGGATATGATGCTGAAATTTGGCATACTAGCTCAACTTTTGCTGCTAAACACGATAAAATTATTACCGGCTATGACAAAACAATATTTCAGCCGCAATTTTGTGTCAAAGTAGCTTGTAAAACGCGTTGCATAAAATTTATGCCAAACTTTGCCCATATATAACTCAAGACCAAAAACCAATAGTAACTGGTGCTTTGCCCGGTACACCAAACATCTTCATGACTTTGCATTGCTGCAATATCATGGTCAAACCATATGTATTTGTGGAAATATTCACACCCACATATGATGAAAAAGTTAAAAAAAACTAATTTTACCTATTTTTAGGTCAAATTTCTCAAAAAGGGTACCCCTAAAATATATTAATTCTGATATCATTAGAAAGCGCACATTTTTCTCTACAAGGATCATTGTTTTTTTTTGGAGTCTCTCAGTTTAAGAAAAATGCCACTGAACATGGTGTTATTTATGCGCGTAATGCATTGATTTTGTGTTTGATTTTCAGATTCTTATCACATGTTACAGAGTTGTATTGTTGCTAGCAATGTCTATTATAATCAAAAACCTATAAACTTTTTTGTTTATGAAAAGTTATTGACTATTGTTACATTTTAATGCATTTATTATTTATTTTTTAGCGATGGAGAATGAAATTGATGAAGAATCGGCCCAGTGCTCTATCGGCCTTGCGAACAATTCGAAGTGCCACCTTAAGACATTCACCCATAGCAAGGATGAGTTGAAATTGTTTACAAGCTTTGGATTGGATGAACAGAAATTGCTGCGATGACGAGGGGTCTAAATTTTGACGAACATTCACAAATCTGTTTACACTATGAAGCTTCATTCTTGACCAAATATGAGCATTTGCAAAAATCGTGTTGCAATCCTTTTGGGAAGAAAGGTCATAACACCAAAAAGCTATCAATTTGTTAGCAGCTGACCAGTTGAATGAATTTACAAAGAATGATGTGAAGCCTGGCCAGAAGATGTGTGCATCATGTCGAAAAGAATTTGCTAACAGGAAAAAATCAGCTGATCCAGTTTCCTCTGAATCAGATCCAGATGGAATGGAATGTTCTCCTGAAAGTCTAAATTCAAGCTTAACATCCCTTGGCATCTCTCCTCTGAAATATCCACGGGCAAGCCAGCGGGATTCACTTGGATATGCAAGGAGAAAGATAAGCCAGGTACAAAATGCATTTTCTAGCAAGATTGCTTCAATTGGAGGGCTTGAGCCGAAAGACATTGAGCAAACAAAAACAGCACAGTGCAAAATGTGTCTGGATTACAATCACCTTTTGGCAGATTTGAAGCAAAAGCTGCATGTGTCCAGTCGGCAGAAAAGTCCAAATCTTGACATTGGCACCTAAAAGTTGGTCCATTAAGGCTATATCAGACGAATTCGGTGTCTTGAACGAATGGTCAAGCAAGCTCGAAAGCTTAAATGTGAACATGGGATTGAATAAATCCCCAACAGTGTCACCAGCAAAGCACCCCCACATCATCACACCTCCTCCTCCATGCTTCAGGTGGGAACCAGGCATGTAGAGTCCATTCGTTCACCTTTTCTGCGTGCAAAGCAGTAATCAAAGCAAAAGGTGGCTACTTTGAAGAACCTAGAATATAAGACATATTTTCAGTTGTTTCAAACTTTTTTGTAAAGTGTAATGTATAATTCCACATGTGTTAATTCATAGTTTTGATGCCTTCAGTGTGATTCTACAATTTTCATAGTCATGAAAATACAGAAAAATCGTTGAATGAGAAGGTGTGTCCAAACTTTTGGTCTGTACTGTATATATATATATATATATATATATATATATATATATATATATATACTGTATATATATTTCTTACACTTCTACATAGCAGAATAGCCGCTATTCAATTGCTGGCTTCTGTAAAATCATTACAGAATCCGACATTAAATGACACATGTTTTACATACAGTAAACCATTTTTTTCATGTAGTTTGATATTTAGTTTTAATTAACAATTACATGAGTGCATGTGTGCAAAATTTCAGACATGTACGTGTTAATTAAGGGTACATACCCATTTTTGAGAAAAAATGGTCAGTTTTCTGGATGGAAAAAATGGTCCGATTCTATGAAATTGGCATGCGATTGTCATGCGATTTGTATGCGATTTTTAATCGCACCATCCGTTTCCATCTGTTTTCCATCTGTATGCACTGCAATTTTAACATGACGTTTTACATAGAGCAGTTCTCTCTATGTAAAAACTCATGTTAAAATAACATTGTAAAATAAACTGTACACAAAAAGCAAATAAATTATATATATATATATATATATATATATATATAGTCATACACTTCTACATGGCAGAATTGCCAGCTTTCATTACAGAACCCGACATGAAATGACACATGTTTTACATACAGTAAACCATTTCATTTCATGTAGTTTGATATATGGTTTTAATTAACAATTACATGAGTGCATGTGTGCAACATTTCATACAAGTAGGTGGTAATTAAATGTGTAAATTCGTTGAAAAAAAATGTGTGGGCTCCCATGGTATTTTCACCACCAGACAGGGAAAGCCAGTGACTGAGGGCAGATAATAATAGCCTAGGGAGGGTGCATTTTTTGTGCAGCCCCTGGCTACTAACATCTGCCCCCAGCCACCCCAGAAAAGGCCCATCTATTATTTGATGCACCTTTTCTGGCACTTAGCCTGTCTATTTCCATTGCCCTGTAGCGGTGGCTAATGGGTTAATAATGGGTTAAGGCCACCTTGCTATTGGAAGGTGATATTAAGCCGGATTAATAATGGAGAGTTGTCAATTAGAAAACTATCCATTATTAATTTTATTGTATTAAATAGTTAAAAAAAAAGCACACACATTAATTAAAAATGATTTTAATGAAATAAATACACATAGTTTTTGACCATATTTTTTGCACTGGTAATCCTTCCGAATTCCTTGTTCTCCTGTAATAAAAATAAAATTATAAAGCAACCATATTCTTACCCTTTCAGACGCATTGCAGCGAGGGACCTAACTGAGCACCAAAGAGGTAAGAATATGGTTGCTTTATTATTTTATTTTTAGGATTCGGAAGGATTACCAGTGTTAGGGTCTGCGGAACGCACCTAATAGATATTGTAGAGAGGTGCGTTCGCAGCCCGGGGTCCACCGTGCAGGCGAAGCCCGCTGCTAGTAAGATGGCGAAAGTAGCGAACTCTGTTATCCCGCAGAGTCGCCAAAATAAATGCCGTAACGCGCTGTGGCAATATGTGCGAACTCTGTTATTCCACAGAGCCGCTAGAAGGAGTGCCGCAGCGCTATATGGCGATGTGTGTGAACTCAGTTAACACCACTGAGTCGCAAAGTAAACACGCTAGGGCGCTGTCTAGCGTTGAAAGCGAACCCTGTTGCGTCACAGAGCCACTGAGGCAAACTTCTGTGTCCTGTTAGGCACTCAGGTACACAGTTAACTGCTAAGCGAACATAGAACGTGATCTTGGGCTAATGTCCTCGCGGGAGTCACCCGCAATCTATGGCGTCTGAACACCAGGCCCTGAATATTGCAATCAACCTCCTCACCGGTTATGCCGGTAATCTAAGGCATCTAAGACACCGACCCTGACCAGCTAGCATACCAAGCTCCTCACCGATTAGGTCGGTATTGTAATGGCGTATTTCAGCCGCCCTAACCACACACACGCATGACCACGCTGGGGCAAAGCATATAATGGTTGATACTAGCGCATGGCGGCCAAGCCATGCCACCTTTTTATAGTAACAGCTACAGGACCTGCCAGAAACAAGGACCAATGAAACTGTTCTAGAACACCAGTAGTCACAGGACCTTCCTGGCGGACCAATAGGAGCTGCTGCAGTACCTGAGCATGTGACCCCTGATCTCCAATGAGAGATCTCACCCTGGGCATGCTCAGAAGGGGAAAACAAGGACTTTGTCCTAAAGACGTCTGCTCGCCGCTAACCAGTACTGGCCACAATAGCAGAGCCTGGAGAGGCAGCAGTAATCCTCTGCACACTGTTAGACTGGGTGAGATGCTGGGACCGACATCTAAGCTGAGCAGGATCCACTGGAGATGGATGGGGGACCGCAGCGGGACTGGTTCGAGACTCCCCTTGTGCAGCAGCGGGAACTCGAACCCTAAAAACCGGTGCAATAAAATATGGTCAAAAACTATGTGTTTTTATTTCATTAAAATTATTTTTAATTAATGTGTGTGTGTTTTTTTTAACCATTTAATACATTAGGATTAATAATGGAGAGTTGTCTAATTGACAACTCTCCATTATTAACCTGGCTTAATGTCACCTTCCAATAGCAAGGTGGCTGTTATGTTTAGGTAACTGAGGAGAAAAAGCAAAAACGGCAATACACCAGAGAGGCTGGAACCTATTGGATTACAGTAACCTGAACTAACCACACAACTAGAGGTAGCCGCGGAGCGCTCCTACGTTGATCCTAGACGCCTCGTCACAGCCTGAGAGATGGGCAGAAAGATGAAAGCAATCTGCCCCGGAGCAGATCCCCAAAGAAAATAGGAAGCCCCCATACATGTAATGGCGGTTAGACAAGAAGAAGCACGGACACAGACAGAAAATAGAATGAGCAAACGCTGGGGCCCAATCTGTCTAGACAGAAAAGTACAGGAAAGAATTCTGACTGCAATCCAAAAAAAAACCCTAAAAAATACCAACTCTGATTGCAAAAACACCTGAGATTACACGATCTCCACCACCTAAATCAGATCTCTGGTGTAACAAAACTAAGCCGCAGCCACAGAAAAAACAGGAAAAAGCAAATGAACAAATAACAGTGGCTACAGATAAACTGAGAGGAGCACAGGCCCCAGGAGGGGACCCGGCTGACCTCCACAAAAGTGCAGAAAATTATGCAAAAAGCAAGCACAAAAAGAAAAGCAGAAAATATCTTATCTGAAAGCAGCAGATGCATGCAAGACTCCAGCAAACTTCCAAATGAACCAAGAACCACAATTGAGACAAGAACAATTGATCACCGGCGACCATCATGGGAGGGAACCTCCCTTATATCAGTCCAGTCAGTGATCCCAGACTGCCATTCCTCGCTGTAAGGTTCAGTACTGTCTGTAACCAACAGAGGGAGCCTCTGCTCAGAAACCATCTCTAGCACATTCATAACAGTATCCCCCTTGAGGAGGGGTCACCGAACCCTCACTTGTGCAACCAGGCCGATCAGGATGAGCTTGGTGATAGGCATGGATCAGTCTCCTAGCATGGATGTCCAAAGCAAACACCCAAGAATTGTCCTCCTGACCATAACCTCTCCACTTAACCAAATACTGGAGTTTCTGTCTAGAAAAACGAGAATCCAATATTTTCTCAACCACATACTCCAGATTGCCCTCAACCAAAACAGGGTCAGGAGGCGCAGCCATAGGAACCACTGGCTCGACAAACCTCTTCAATAAGGACTTGTGGAACACGTTATGGATCTTAAATGTCCCTGGAAGAAGCAAACGGAAGGAAACAGGATTAAGAATCTCCATGATCTTATAAGGTCCAATGAACCAGGCTTAAACTTTGGAGATGCAACCCTCATAGGGATATTTCTTGAGGACAACCAAACCAAGTCCCCCACTTTAAACCGAGGACCATCAGTCCTATGCCGGTTGGCAAACCGTTGGGCCTTCTCCTGAGAGAGAGACAACCTCTCCACTACCTGGTCCAAAATCTGCTGCATACGCTCCACAACAGAGTCAACACCCGGACAGACAGAAGCCTCCGCCTGTCCCGAAGAAAATCAAGGGTGAAACCCAGAATTGCAGAAAAATGGAGACATCAAGGTGGCAGAGCTAGCCCTATTATTAAGAGCAAACTCAGCCAAAGGCAAAAAAGAGACCCAGTCATCTTGATCAGCAGACACAAAACATCTCAAAATAAGTCTCCACCAAGGTCTGGTTTGTTCTCTCAGTTTGTCCATTGGTCTGAGGATGAAATGCAGAGGAGAAAGATATTTGAACACCAAGTTTAGAACAAAATATCCTCCAAAATCTGGAAACAAACTGGACTCCTCTGTCAGACACAATGTTCTCCGGTCGTAACCGACACTGCTAAACAACCCCAACGTACTTAGGTAATGGCACAAGATGTATCATCTTGGAAAACCTATCACAGATTACCAAGATAACGGTCATTTTCTGAGAAACAGGGAGGTTGGAAATAAAATCTATAGAGATATGGGTCCATGGCCTCTTGGGCACAGGTAATGGCATTAACAAACCACTAGAGCGAGAGCAAGGCTTGGAACGAGAGCAAGTCCCACAGGACTGCACAAATTCCCTGACGTCACGAGACAAAGTAGGCCACCAAAAGGACCGACTCACCAAGTCTCTGGTACACAAAATCCCGGGATGACCAGCTAACGTGGAGCAATGAATCTCAGACATCACACTCTTCTTTCACTGGTCTGGGACAAACAATTTCCCAATAGGGCAGCGCTCAGGTTTATCCTCCTGACACTCTTCCAGAGCCAGTCTCAAATTGGGCGAGATGGCGGAAAGTACTACACCCTCTTTCAAAATAACAGCAGGATCAGATAACTCAGGAGAGTCTGAAAAGAAACTCCTCGAGAGGGCATCCGCCTTAACATTCTTAGTGCCAGGAAGAAAAGAAACCAAAAAATTAAAAGTGTGAAAAACAAGGCCCACCAGGCCTGTCTAGGATTAAGTCGCTTGGCAGATTCCAGATAAACTAGATTTTTATGGTCCGTAAGGACCACCACCTGATGTTTGGCTCCTTCCAGCCAATGTCTCCACTCTTCAAAGGCCCACTTCATGACCAATAACTCCCGATTACCCACGTCATAATTACGTTCAGTTGGAGAAAATTTTCGAGAGAAAAAGGCACAAGGGTTACTCTTAGAGGTCTCTGGATCTCTTTGGGACAAAACGGCACCTGCCCCAAATTCAGAGGCATCAACCTCCACCTGAAACGGCAGAGAAACATCAGGCTGCCGTAGAACAGGAGCAGAAGTGAATCTCTGCTTAAGATCCTGAAACGCAGAGACTACCTCAGGAGGCCAATTCACCACATCAGAACCCTTTTTGGTCAAATCAGTCAATGGTTTAACAATACCGGAGAAATTACCAATAAATTTACGATAAAAATTGGCAAAACCCAAAAATCTCTGAAGAACCTTTAATGAAATAGGTTGAACCCAATCACAGATGGCCTGAACCTTGACCGGGTCCATTTCAATAACAGACGGAGACAAAATGAATCCCAGAAATGAGACCTTCTGTACGCCAAAAATACACTTTGATCCCTTCACATACAGTGCATTCTCTCTCAAAATCTGGAACACAGTCCGAACATGTTTCACATGAGAGTCCCAGTCATTGGAAAAAATCAAGATATCATCCAAATAAACAATCAGAAATTTATCCACAAAATCCCTGAAAATATCATTCATGAAGGATTGGAAGACGGAAGGAGCATTAGTGAGCCCAAAGGGCATCACTAGGTACTCAAAATGCCCCTCTGGGGTATTAAACGCCGTCTTCCATTCATCCTCGTGTTTAATGCGAATAAGGTTATACGCCCCCCTGAGGTCAAGCTTGGTAAACCAACTAGCACTTTTCACTCTGGAAAACAGGTCAGAAATCAAGGGTAATGGATATTGATACTTCACAGTGATCTTATTCAAGAGACGATAATCAATACACGGCCTCAATGAACCATCCTTTTTGGCCACAAAGAAAAAAACGGCGCCCTAGGGTGAAGAGGATGGTCTGATATGACCCTTCTCCAATGACTCCTTGATATAAGATCGCATAGCATCGTGGTCAGGTAAGACAAGTTAAAAAGGCGACCTTTAGGAAATTCACCACCAGGCACTAATTCAATAGCGCAATCATAGCTCCTGTGAGGGGGCAAGGAAGCAGATTTACTTTCAGTAAATACATCCAATAAATCAGTCAAAAAGTCAGGAACATCCTGAGACTGGGGAGAGGCAGAAAAAACAGGAGTGTCAGTATTAACACATTGGCAGCCCCAACTGGTCACAGACACAGATTTCCAATCCAAAACAGGATTATGAGACTGTAACCAAAGGAAACCTAGTACAATAATGTCATGCAGATTATGCAGCACCAGAAATTTGCAACTTTCCTGATGATCTGGTTCATCCCTCATTATCACCTGAGTAGAAAATTGGGGTTTATTCTCCGCCAAAGGGGTAGAATCAATGCCCAGTAAGGGAATAGACTTCCGCAGGGATATCATGGGAAACCCACAACGTTTGGCAAAGTCAAAATCCATCAGGTTAATAGCTGCTCCTGAATCAACAAAAGTCTGAGCAGAAAATGTGGACAGGGAGCAAATCAGGGTAACAGTCAACAGAAATTTAGTCTGAACACTACCCATGACAACTGAGCGTGCAAAACGTCTTCCCCGCTAAGGGCAGACGGAAAGAGCATGAGAGGCGTCACCACAGTAGAAACATAATCCATTGCGCTTTCGAAACTCATGACGCTGAGCACCAGAAGTCACTCCATCACACTGCATGGGCCCTGGAGCTGGCTCACAAGGCAACACCATCCCACGCATACCTCTGCGCTCACGCAAACGTCTATCAATTTGAATAGCCAATAACATAGAATCATTGAGACCAGAGGGGACAGGGAATCCCACCATAACATCCTTTACATTCTCTGACAACCTTCTCCGATAAAGGGCTGTCAAAGCATCATCATTCCATTTGGTCAGGACTGCCCACTATCGGAATTTCTGACAGTACAACTCAGCGTCTTCAAGACCCTGAT
Organism: Oophaga sylvatica; assembly: GCA_033576555.1. NCBI lineage: Eukaryota > Metazoa > Chordata > Amphibia > Anura > Dendrobatidae > Oophaga > Oophaga sylvatica. The sequence continues at coordinate 26,152 of JARQOD010003495.1, read as the reverse complement.
TTAATGCCAACAAGGTTTTTTCAGCTTGATCAGTGACATTAGGTTCATCGTACAATAACCCCAGAGCCAGATAAAATACATCAATATTATGCAAAACAGGATCTCCAGGTGTCAGGGAAAAAGCCCAATCCTGAGGATCGCCGCGCAGGAGAGAGATGACAATTTGAACCTGCTGTGCTGCGTTCCCTGAGGACTTAGGCTTTACGGCAAAAAACAACTTACAGTTATTTTTGAAATTCAGAAATTTAGCCCGATCTCCCAAAAACAAATCTGGCATGGGAATCCTAGGTTCCACAACCGACAATCCAGCAAGATAGGTAGCAATACTCAGAACTTCAGTGGCAAGCTGATCCACACGGCCAGACAACTGTGCAAGCTCCATTGAGAGAGAGAAAAAAAAATCCTCCTCAGCACCCAGAGAAAAAGCGGGAAAAAATGCCACAAACAGGAAAAAAAATCTCTGACAACTCTGACAACTTTTTTTTTTTTTTCTTTACACACTATTTTTCCCTTCTGTGAGTACCATATAATTTTCAGTAAGGCCGGTGATACTGTTATGTTTAGGTAGCTGAGGAGAAAAAACAAAAACGGCCATACACCAGAGAGGCTGGAACCTATTGGATTGCAGTAACCTGAACTAACCACACAACTAGAGGTAGCCGTGGAGCGTTCCTACGTTGATCCTAGAAGCCTCGTGACAGCCTGAGAGATAACTACACCTAAAGGCAGAAAGAGGAAAGCTATCTGCCCCGGAGCAGATCCTCAAAGAAAATAGGAAGCCCCCAAACATGTAATGGCGGTTAGACAAGAAGAAGCACGGACACAGACAGAAAATAGAATGAGCAAACGCTGGGGCCCAATCTGTCTAGACAGAAAAGTACAGGAAAGGATTCTTATTGCAATCCAAAAAAAACCCTAAAAAATACCTACTCTTCTGATTGCAAAAACACCTGAGATCACACGATCTCACCACCTAAATCAGAACTCAGAACGCAGCCACTGAAAAAACAGGAAAAAAAAAATGAACAAATAACAGTGGCTACAGATAAACTGAGAGGAGCACAGGCCCCAGAAGGGGACCTGGCTGACCTCCACAAAAGTGCAGAGAACTATGCAAAAAGCAAGCACAAAAATAAAAGAAGAAAATATCTTATCTGAAAGCAGAAGATGCAGGCAAGACTCAGCAAACTTCCAAATGAACCAGGAACCACAACTGAGACAAGAACAATTGATTACCGGCAACCATCATGGGAGGGAACCTCCCTTATATCAAACCAGTCAGCGATCCCAGATTGCCATTCCTCGCTGAATTCAGTACTGTCTGTAACCACCAGAGGGAGCCTCTGCTCTGAAACCATCTCTAGCACATTCATAACAGGTGGCTAAATCCCCTTCCCATGCTTCCTTCACCAGAGCAAGGGGCCCCCGTACACATCGCCCGTACAGGAGCTCAAAGGGGGAGAACCCCGTTGAGGCCTGTGGAACCTCCCGGTAGGCAAACAGCAGGTGTGGGAGATACCGCTCCCAGTCTCTCCCGTGGGAGTCGACCAACATCTGTCAGCATCTGCTTTAAGGTGCCATTGAACCACTCACACAGGCCATTGGTCTGTGGGTGATACGGGCTGGTTACCAGATGTTGCACCTGTACATACTTACAGAGAGACTCCATCAGCTGCTACATGAACTGGGTCCCTCGGTCGGTGAGCATTTCCTGGGGAAACCCCACTCTGGAGAAAATCTCCAGTAAGGCAGTGGTCACTTTGTCGGCCTGAATGGACGACAAAGCTACCGCCTCCGGGTACCAGGTGGCATAGTCCACTATCGTTAGTATTAAGCATTTCCCGGAGCGGCTGGGAGTGGACAGAGGTCCATTGAGATCCACAGCCACCCTTGAGAAAGGCTCTTCGATGATGGGCAGAGTCACCAGTGGGGCTTTGGGGCGCCGCCCCGCCTTCCCTACCCTCTGACAGGTGTCACACGAACGGCAGTAGGCTATCACCTCGGTCCTCATTCCAGGCCAGTAGAAATGCTGAGCTAGCCTGGCCTTGGTTTTAGCAATCCCTAGGTGTCCGGCCATGGGAATCTCGTGTGCGATCCGTAACAATTCCATCCTGAATGGATAGGGTACCACTAACTGTCGGTCCCTGGCCCACGCCTCCGGTGAACCCTGCTGGACCATTACCCGGTACAGCCATCCCTGGTCCCAGACAACTCGCTCGCGGTCGGACTCCAGGGGAGGCTGTGCCACCTGCTCCTTGAGAGTTTTCAGGCTAGCATCAGCTTCCAAGTCTGCCTAAAATCCCTGACTTGAGGTGGCAAGAATTGATGAAACTGCCACGTCCTCTGTCAGTTCCCCGGGATCTGTCTCCTTGTCGCTGTCTGACTCGGCAGCCACTTGGTTGGAGAGGGGAAACCGTCAGACCTCCGAGAGGCTCCTTGGGCTTCGGTGCTCCCACTCCTGGTAACAGCGGCTACGACCGCTGAGACCACGGGTAGCGCCTGCTTCCCCTCATCCCCTGACCATGTCGCCGGGTCAGGCAGACTTCCCTGGCCTCCTGACATCCCGGATGTGGGGAACTCCTGCCCTGGGGTCTTACCTGGTGGCTCCTCTCCCGGGACTCCCCCTCCCCCATGGCCTGTTCCTCTTCCTGCATGGGCCCTAGACTCAGCAGGCTGGATTCACTTTGGGGCCCTATACTGCCCATAGTAGCACCTCCCTCCACCTCTGAGCTCTCCCCTGCAGCCTCCTCACCAGTCCTCACTGTGAGCCTTGTGGGTGTAGTGTCAGTGCATGGCTTACCATCATGTTTCACTCCCTCCTCCACTGTTGGAGGCACATTAGTACATTAACATTAGCATTCACAGTAGAGTCATGACATTCTTGGGGAGCCGAACTCGGGGTTCAGTGGCCACATACTGGGACACTAGCTGCCCCAAATCGGTCCCAAGCAACACATTGGCAAGAATATTTGGCGTTACTCCCACCTCCCACATCCCCCTCCCGGGCCCCAGACGAAATACACCTTGGCGACGGGCAGCGCCGGTTCAACGCCTCCAATTCTGGAGACGGAAAGGGTTTTCCCAGGCAAGTCTTGAGGGGACACCACCTCAGGACGCACCAGGGTTCGTTCAGCGCCTGTGTCCCGCCGTCCCATGACGCTGAGCGGCCGATGGTGACGGGTTGGTAATTGTCCAGGGACCTCCCACCTCCCCTCCCACACACGAAACAGTGGACAGTTTCTGGGACAGGGATGGGGCCTTATGGCGCTGGGGACATGCAGACTTAAAATGTCCTGGCTGGTTGCAATGATGACAATGCCTGGGTTTTGTTCCAGTCATGGAGAGGGCAGAAGGGGGGTACACCCCTTGCACTCTGGGGGCTGGATATGTGGCCGGGGCAGGATTGGGCTTACCCCCTCTCCAGGTGCTGCTGGCAGGCTTCTTCGGCTCCGGCCCCTGTTGTTGGCATACTCGTCTGCCAGGGCGGCTGTAGCAGAAGCCTCCTTTGGTTTCCGGTCACGGAGGAACTGCTGGAGGTACTCTGGGCAGTTCCACAAGAACTTCTCCATGACGAACAGTTCCTGGACCTCCTGGCGGGTGATGAGCTCTAGACCCGAGGTCCAGTGCTCCGCAGCTCTCAGCAGGGCCCGCATGTGGTCGGTCCAGGTGTCCTTTGAACCCCGCTGCAGGCTCGGAACTTCCTGTGGTACGACTCCGGGGTGAGGTAGTAGTGCTGAATCAGGGCCCGCTTGATGCTGTTGTAGTCCTGCTCCTCCCCGGCAGGTAAGTCCCCCAAAACTTCCAGGGACTTACCCCTCAAACGGGGGGTCAGGTACCTTGCCCACTGATCCAGGGCCAGATGATGTTGGAGGCAGGTACTCTCAAAGGCCAGCAGAAAGGAATCCAGATCTCCATCCTTTTCAAGCAAGGGAAAGTCCTCCGCCCGGACCTTGGAAGCCTTGGTCTTCGGTGGGGCTGGAGAGTCCAGCGGGGGCCCGTGCTGAGCCATCTTCAGTCGGTGCCGGCGTTCTGTATGCTCACGGTCCACTGCTCTCTCTGACGCTGCTTGCTCACACTCTGCTGCTTTCTCTGCTGCCACCAGGAGTCTGTCATGGGAGGCGTCATTACCAGCCTCGAGCTGTGCCATAGCCGCTTGGAAAAGGGCCTCCGATCTGGACAGGCTGGGATGGGCAGGGGGTGGACAGTCCACTGCGAGACTGAGCACGGGGTCTGGCTCCTTGGGGAGCCCTGGCTGAGCTCCCGCTCGCCTTCATCGGTATCGAACCCCTCATAGACTATAGCATTAGCCTACCCCTTTGCCTTACTCCTGGTGCCTTCCGCATTCTTGGGAACCTTTGGTTACTGACACAGCTGCAACCCTGACCTTGCACACAACTTATTATATTTACACTCTGACCGTCTAGTGCTGGGCTGACCTTAAGACCCCAGCAGTGAAAGTTACCGCTCGTAGTCTTTAGTGTCTGGGAGTAGGGGTCCCACGCATACTATAACTCTGATCCCACCGCTGCCACCAAATGTGAAGGACAACCCCCGTCCTTCCACTTCACCAATGTGACGTAACTCCACATGCACAGCTCTCCAGCGCCCCCTTTGTCTCTCAGGTCAGTAAGGGAACTGCACCTAGAGCAAATGTCCGCCAGGGAGGGTGTCCTCTTACCCACTGGGTATTCTAAGATTCGTGATCAGAGTAAAAGCATCAGCCCAAGATTAATTTTATGGTTTAATTGCCTTAAGGGTGCACTAGATAATTACAGAAATATACAGTAAGCTATACAACGGAATTACAATGGATTTGCAGTCAGAGTAAAATACAACAATAATGGTACAAGGCTTAGAGGTATTAGCTAGAGGTCAATATTACCAGGTTGTAGGGGCATGTGGAGGCAGGGAGCTCTGCGATCCACAGGTGAAAGTCTTAGTTGCAGGACAGTCCCCCAAAACGTGTACCGCTGCTCCCTTAGCAGATCTGTCCCTTTGGTCCTTAGTTCTTCATTGTCTTGCTGCTGTGAGAATGGATCCCGTCTGCCCATAACTCACAGTTCTTAAACCTGCTAGGTCCCTCCCCTCGGTGTCCGAGAGTGGGATGATAATCCCACCCTTAGCCCCCTGCAGAATTTATTCCCAATACCTAATAAAGGGGTTAACTTTTTCCAGGACAATTGGATCAGGACACGAGAGGTACCAGCGGATGCAGTATGTTTTGCCTGTCGCGTGGAGATCAAACCTGGCCCGATTGGGTCTCTTTGGGGTGCTAATCTCTATATCTCAGACCCCCGAGCCATCACCGACTCGGGAGTTGCACCATCAGATGCCCGAGGTCCGCAGGATCACGCAGATATTTTTTATGAGTTTGTACCTAGGAAGATGTGCTCATAAGTCATAATCCTAGAACGGAGCCGTCATGGCTGGGAGACACAATAGATGTGTTTTCTGTGTCTAGCTGGCAGGTTTAATCTAATTGAAGCCCCCAGGCCCCAGGCTACCATGGCTCAGGCTAAAGCTTTGAGGTCTTGTTTTGGCCTTATCTCATTATCATACTAACAGACCTTGCTATTCAACATTGGGCCTGAATTACTTAGCATACTAAAATACCTTTTTATTCACAGTGGACACAAAACCCTGTCGTATTGAATATGCCCACAGGCCCTGGGGCCAGGTGCAGTTAGCAGCCTGTGGCTCTGTGAACAGACAAAATGGAGGCTGGTATCGGCACTATCCAAGATGGTGGCTGTTCCTTCCTCACAATAGTTATAATTAGTGTTGAGCATTCCGATACTGCAAATATCGGGTATCGGCCGATATTTGCTGTATCGGAATTCCGATTCTGAGTTCCGATATTTTTGTCATATCGGATACCGGAATCGGAGTTTTCCGACAAAGTCTATGGGAGTTCCTGTGTCACAGAACGAAGTACGTGACACAGGAACTTCCCGAAACTGTCACTGTCAGTGTCGGTCGGGTCTGTCAGGTGTCAGGACTCAGCAGAGTCAGGACTTAACTGGCAGAAGATCACCTTCGCTGGTGGTCACGTCCTCCTGGATGGCGCCTACTTCCCTGCGGTCACGTGCAGAATCTTGCGATAACTGCAGTGACTGCCGGGGACTGGGTAATCTCGGCCAGCTGTACTCTCACGACAGCTGGCCGTAAACCAGTTCGGATGACGTCACCGCCGGGGAAGCAGCTCTGGTAAGCAGCTCTGCTCTATGTAGATGTCAGGCTCAGCCTGTCATCCAGATGTAGCAGAGCTGGACTAGTCATGGGACACTCGTGATTTTGGACTGCGTCGGACAGGGAGTATTTGTGTTGGTTTGTTATTTTTGTTTTTTTACAGGAGAACGATGGTGTCGCAGGAATGAGAGTGCAATAAAAATAATGAAAACTGTGTTGTGTTTTTTTTCATTAAAATACTTTTTTCTGGCTGTGTCTTTTTTTAAAAATTTTCAAACTATGATTAAAAATGGATCGGTGTCTTATTGACGCCTCTCCATTATTAACCGGGCTTATTGTCACCGATCAAAGGTGACATTAACCCCTTATTACCCCGCTTGCCACCACTACAGGGCAAGTGGGAAGAGCCGGGTAAAGTGCCACAATTGGCGCATCTTTGGATGCGCCATTTGTGGGGCTGCTGCAGCCTGGTATTTTTAGGCTGTTGAGGGCCAAAATCCATGGGCCTTGACAGTCTTTTAATACCAGGCCGCAGCAGTCTGCATTTTACTTGGCTGGTTAACAAAAATAGGGGTATCCCCACGCCATTTTTTTTTTCTAGGGGATCCCCTATTTTTGTTAACCAGCCAAGATAAGCAGACTGCTGTGGCCTGGTATTATCAGGCTTGCAAGGTCCATGGATATTGGATCCTTACCAGCCTGAAAAACCAGGCCTCAGCAGTCTGCTTCATCTGGCTGGTTAACAAAAATAGGGGGGACCCCACGCCATTTTTTTTCGAGGGGATCCCCTATTTTTGTTAACCAGCCAAGATAAGCAGACTGCTGTGGCCTGGTATTATCAGGCTTGCAAGGTCCATGGATATTGGCTCCTTAACAGCCTGAAAAACCAGGCCTCAGTAGTCTGCTTTATCTGGCTGGTTAACAAAAATAGGGGGGACCCCACGCCATTTTTTTTTTGAGGGGATCCCCTATTTTTGTTAATCAGTTCACTTCAGGTCAGCCGGGATTCCCTCTGATGCTGTGGGTGTTCCTGGCTGACCTGAAGTGAAAGTGGGAAGCAATCAATTATGCTAACCACTTCCTCTCCTGTCAGCCAGGAGAGGAGATGATTCAGTCGGGGGTTTACTGTGAGACTGTCAGCATTAGCTGCGGTCTCTGCAGTAAACATTAACCCTTTCAGAAGGATTACATCGGGGGACCTGACTGAACATCGGATAGGTAAGAATAATGTTGCTTTATTATTTTATTTTTATTACAGGTGAACAAGGGCTTCGCAAGGAATGGCAGTAAAATAAAATATGGTCAAAACCTGTGTGTTTATTTCATTAAAATGATTTTTAATTAAAGTGTGTGTGCTTTATTTTTATTTCATACAATAGGATTAATAATTGATAGTTGTCTAATTGACAGTTCTCAATTATTAACCTGGCTTAAACTCACCTTTCAATAGCAAGGTGGCTTTAACCCCTTATTAACCCATTCGCCACCGCTACAGGGCAATGGGAATAGATGGGCAAAGTGCCAGAAAGGGCGAATCTAATTATAGATTTGCCTTTTCTGGGGTGTCTGGGGGCAGATGTTAATAGCCGGGGGGGGCCAAAAATAATGGTCCCTCTCTGGGCTATTATTATCTGCCCCCACTCGCTGGCTTTGTCTGTCTGGTTGAGAAAATAGGGCGGGAGCCCACGCATTTTTTTTCAACAATTTTACACCTCATATATATATATATAATATATATATATATATATATATACACATGTCATTTAATTTGTGACAATATATATATATATTTATAGTTCATACACTTCTACATAGTATAATAGCCGCTAATTCAATTGCCGGCTTTTGTGAAATTGCAGAATCTGACATGAAATGACACATGGTTTACATAGAGTTAACCATGTCATTTCATGTAGTTTAATATATTGTTTTCACTAACAATTACATGAGTGTATGTGTGAAAAATTTGACACATGTTGTTAGGGTTTGATTTCCCGCTGCTGCACAAGGGGAGTCTCAAACCCGTCCCGCTGCGGTCTCCCATTCATCTCCGGCCGCAGTGGAGCCTGCTCAGCAGAGACGTCGGTCCAGGCGTCTTGCCCACTCCACTACTGGCAGTGACTTGCTGCTGCCTTTCCTGGATCTGCTATTGTGGCCAGTGCTGGAGCGGACGTCTTTGGGACAAAGTCCTGTATTTTCCCTTCTGAGCATGCCCAGAGTGAGATCTCTCATTGGAGATCAGGGGTCACATGCTCAGGTACTGCAGCAGCTCCTATTGGCCCGCCAGGAAGGTCCTGTTACTACTAGTCTTCTGGAACAGGTTTCTCATTGGTCCTTGTTCCTGGAAGGTCCTGTAGCTGTTGCTATAAAAGGGTAGCATGGCTGGGCCGCCATGCGCTAATATCAACCATTGTATGCTATGCACCAGTATGGTCATGCGTGTGTGTGGTTAGGGACCCGGCTGAAATAAGCCACTAGAATACCGACTTAATCGGTGAGGAGTTTGGTGTGCTAGCTGGTCAGGGTCGGTGTCCTAGATGCCCTAGATTACCGGCATAACCGGTGAGGAGTTTGATTGCCGTATTCAGGGTCTGGCGTTCAGACGCCATAGATTGTGGGTGACTCCCGCGAGGACATTAGCGCATGACCACGTATTATGCTCGCTAGCAATTAACCGTGTACCTGAGAGCTTGACAGGACACGGTACTTTTTCTCAGCGGCTCTGTGACGTAACAGGGTTCGCTTTTGACGCTAGACAGCGCCCTAGCGTGTTTACTTTGCGGCTCACTAAAGCTAAGTGAGTTCGCACCTATCGCCATATAGCGCTGTGGCATCCCGTTAGCGGCTCTGAGATTAACAGAGTTCGCACTTACTGCCACAACGCGCTACGGCGTTTATTTTTAGCCATCTTATTAGCAGTGGGCTTCGCCTGCACGGTGGACCCCGGGCTGCGAACGCACCTCTCTATTATATCTATTAGGTGCGTTCCACAGACCCTAACATAATATTAGCGCCAGGGTCTGGCTAGTAAAATGGCGGATGACCAGCGTCTAAGGCAGTACATCCAGCAGCTGGAGGGTAGGTTGGCGGCTCTTGAGCGCACAACCTCAGCTGTGGATGTTACCGCAGTCGCTGTTCAGGCTGCTAGCGTGGCTGCAGCCAGGTTGTCCTCTGCCACCCCTGCTCCGACTATTTCCCGCCTCCCACTTCCAGTCAAGTTTACCGGTGACAGTAAACAATGTCGGGGTTTCGTCAGTCAGTGCTCCATACATCTAGAGCTTCTGGCTGCACGTTATCCCACGGAGCGGGCGAAAGTGGGTTTTATCATATCCCTTTTGTCGAGCAGGGCGTTGGAGTGGGCAACGCCGTTATGGGAGCGCGATGATCGTGTGGTGCAGAGTGCTCCTCTCTTCTTGGACACTCTTAAACAGGTCTTTTTAGGACCTCGTGTCACCCACGATACGGCTCTTCAACTGTTGACTATCACCCAGGGTTCATCCATGGTCAGCCAGTTTGCCGTCCAATTTCGGACTCTGGTCTCTGAGCTGGATTGGCCAGATAAAGTCCTTATACCCATGTACTGGAGGGGACTGGCAGACCATGTGAAGGACGCCTTGTCCACCAGGGAGATTCCTGCCACACTGGAGGAGCTCATTACCATATCTACCCGCATCGACCTTCGTTTTAACGAGCGGAGGTTGGAGCGGGCCCAGTGTAGGCAGAGGTTCCGGCTGGCGCCCACCTTCCCCAGACCTCTGGAATCTTCCATTCAGGCATCCGATTCCCCTGAGGCCATGGAGATTTCTCGAGTGAGATCTAAGTCTCGGACCACTCGAGTATCCGTGGTCTGTAGAGTGTGCCAGCAGACAGGACATTATGCCAACAAATGTCCACAGCGATCGGGGAAGCGATCGCGTCTAGTGGTCCTGGGAGGAGGTTCACTAGAGACAGCGGCATTTTCCTCCAAGTTGACACTTAAAGGGACAATCACTGTAGGCACTTCCACTATCGCCGCCGACCTTTGCGTGGACTCAGGAGCAGAGGGGAACTTCATGTCCTCTGACTTTGCTCGCCGTCATGCAATACCTCTGGTGGCTCTTCACAAATCAGTGACTGTCCGGGTAGTGAATGGGTCGACATTGCCCTCACAAATTACACACCAGACTGTTCCACTTGCATTGTTGGTATCTCCTTCCCATCAGGAACTTATTTCCCTACTCGTCCTTCCCGAGGGATTAGACGAGATCCTACTAGGAATACCTTGGCTCCGTTTCCACTCCCCACATATAGAGTGGACTTCGGGTAGGATACTGGGTTGGAGTGATGCATGTAGAGGCAGATGTGTCAGGAGTTGCGTTCAGGTTACCACTACTGAGTTACCCGCAGATCTTACTCCACTCCCCAAGTGCTACTGGTCATATGCAGATGTGTTCTCCAAGAAGGCTGCTGAGACTCTTCCACCTCATCGCCCCTATGACTGTCCTATCGACCTCTTGCCTGGCGCAGAACCCCCTCGGGGAAGGGTCTATCCCCTCTCTCTTCCTGAGACAGAGGCCATGTCGCAATATATTCAGGAGAACCTGGCAAGAGGGTTTATTAGGAAGTCGGTGTCACCGGCTGGGGCGGGATTTTTCTTCGTACAGAAGAAAAATGGAGAATTGCGTCCGTGTATTGATTACCGGGGTCTTAACTCCATCACCGTTAAAAACAAGTACCCGTTGCCATTGATTTCGGAGCTATTTGATAGGCTTCGGGGAGCAAGGGTATTCACTAAGTTAGATCTGCGCGGTGCGTATAACCTGATTCGCATCCGTGAGGGGGACGAATGGAAGACGGCTTTCAATACCAGGGACGGGCATAACGAATATCTGGTGATGCCCTTTGGGCTCTGTAATGCTCCAGCCGTTTTCCAAGACTTTGTCAATGACATCTTCCGGGATATGCTCTCCACCTCGGTCGTAGTCTATCTGGATGATATAGTCATCTTCTCTCCAGATATTGACTCCCACCGGAGAGATGTCTGCAGAGTCTTTGACCTCTTACGGGCTAATTCCCTTTATGCTAAGTTGGAGAAATGTATGTTTGAGCTGAAGTCTTTACCTTTCCTTGGTTATATCATCTCAACCCAGGGATTGGCTATGGATTCGGCCAAACTACAGGCTGTGATGGACTGGCAGGAACCTCACTCTCTTAAAGCGGTGCAGCGCTTTATGGGGTTCATTAATTACTATCGCCAGTTCATTCCTCATTTCTCTACCTTGGTAGCTCCCTTGGTAGCCCTCACCAAGAAGAGAGCAAATCCCAAATTGTGGTCGGAAGAGGTCTCCACGGCTTTCTCTTCTGTTAAGTCTCATTTTCCTAGCGCTCCTATCCTACATCGCCCCGATGTTGAAAGCCATTTTTATTGGAGGTGGATGCCTCATCCGTTGGTGCTGGAGCAGTCCTCTACCAAAAGGATGCTCAAGGTCGGAAGCATCCTTGCTTCTTCTTCTCTAAGACCTTCACATGAGCGGAGAGGAATTATTCCATCGGGGATAGGGAGTTGCTAGCCATGAAGTTGGCCTTCTCTGAGTGGAGACATCTGTTGGAGGGGGCCCGCTTTCCCTTCCAAGTTTTCACCGACCACAAGAATTTGGTGTATCTACAGACAGCCCAGCGGCTTAATTCTCGCCAGGCCAGATGGTCCTTGTTCTCTCCCGTTTTAATTTCACCCTCCATTTCCTCTCGGGAGAGAAGAAAATTCGTGCCGACGCCCTCTCTCGCTCTGTGGTGTCCTCTGAGGAGGAGGTGGAGGAGCCTCGGCTTATTGTCCCCACAGAGAGCCTGAGAACAGTGGCCCCGGTTTCACTAGAGTCTGTGCCCCCGGGCAAGACTTTTGTACCTACCAATTTACAACCGGAGGTACTCTCTTGGGCACATTCGTCCAGGGTTGGTGGACACTTTGGGGCAAAGAGGACATCTGAATTGCTGGCGAGGACTTATTGGTGGCCGCATATGGTTCGTGATGTTGGGGACTTTGTTCGGGCGTGTGTCTCCTGCGCCAAGAATAAGTCTCCACGACAACGGCCAGCTGGGTTACTTTACCCTTTGCCGGTGGCAGACAGGCCCTGGGAGATGGTTGGGATGGACTTTGTGGTGGGCTTACCCAAGTCTCAGGGTTGCACCATCATTTGGGTAATCACCGACCATTTCTCCAAAATGGTGCATCTGGTGCCGCTACCACGGTTACCTTCTGCACGGGCTCTGTCAGCGTTGTTCGTTAGGCATGTCTTCCGTCTACATGGCATGCCGGACAAAATTGTCAGTGACCGAGGTCCCCAGTTTGCGTCTCGGTTCTGGAGAGAGCTTTGTCGTCTACTCAGCATTGAGTTAAATCTCTCTTCAGCGTACCATCCTGAGACGAATGGGTTGGTAGAGAGGGCCAACCAGACCTTGGTAACCTATCTACGACATTTTGTCTCAGCCAGGCAGGATGACTGGGCATCCTTGCTACCATGGGCTGAGTTTGCATTAAACAATGCTGTGGCTGATTCCACCGGACAGACCCCATTCCTCCTGAACTACGGTCAGCATCCACGGGTACCAGTGCCTATGCCCGTGTCTTCCGCCGATTCCAGGGTGGCAGACTGGGCTGTGGAGGCACGGGACATTTGGGACCGCACTCAGGATGCCATTCAGGCCTCCAAAGAGAGGATGAGGTCTTCGGCCGATGCCCATCGGCGCCCCGCTCCTACGTTTGCTCAGGGTGACCTAGTGTGGCTTTCTGCCCGAAACATCAGGCTACGGGTAGAGTCCACCAAGTTGGCACCTCCCTTTTTGGGTCCCTTTAAAGTTCTTGAGCAGGTGAACCCGGTAGTTTACCGCCTAGCCCTTCAGCCTCGCCTTGGTATCACTGACACCTTTCACGTGTCCCTCTTGAAACCCGTGGCCATTTCCCGGTTTTCCGAGTCATCTTCCGGGACGTCGGGTTCATCTACCAACGATCATGAGGTGAACGCCATTGTTGGGTGCAAGGTGGTACGAGGCAAAAAATTTTTTTGGGTGGATTGGAGGGGTTATGGGCCTGAGGATAGATCCTGGGAGCCTGCCGAGCATGTTCATGCTCCGCAGCTCGTCGCTGCCTTTGAGCGCAGCGAGGCCCAGAGAAGGGGGGGCAATGTTAGGGTTCGATTTCCCGCTGCTGCACAAGGGGAGTCTCAAACCCGTCCCGCTGCGGTCTCCCATTCATCTCCGGCCGCAGTGGAGCCTGCTCAGCAGAGACGTCGGTCCAGGCGTCTTGCCCACTCCACTACTGGGCAGTGACTTGCTGCTGCCTTTCCTGGATCTGCTATTGTGGCTAGTGCTGGAGCGGATGTCTTTGGGACAAAGTCCTGTATTTTCCCTTCTGAGCATGCCCAGAGTGAGATCTCTCATTGGAGATCAGGGTCACATGCTCAGGTACTGCAGCAGCTCCTATTGGCCCCCAGGAAGGTCCTGTTACTACTAGTCTTCTGGAACAGGTTTCTCATTGGTCCTTGTTCCTGGAAGGTCCTGTAGCTGTTGCTATAAAAGGGTAGCATGGCTGGGCCGCCATGCGCTAATATCAACCATTGTATGCTATGCGCCAGTATGGTCATGCGTATGTGTGGTTAGGGACCCTTCTTAAATAAGCCACTAGAATACCGACTTAATCGGTGAGGAGTTTGGTGTGCTAGCTGGTCAGGGTCGGTGTCCTAGATGCCCTAGATTACCGGCATAACCGGTGAGGAGTTTGAGTGCCGTATTCAGGGTCTGGCGTTCAGACGCCATAGATTGTGGGTGACTCCCGCGAGGACATTAGCGCATGACCACGTATTATGCTCGCTAGCAATTAACCGTGTACCTGAGAGCTTGACAGGACACGGTACTTTTTCTCAGCGGCTCTGTGACGTAACAGGGTTCGCTTTTGACGCTAGACAGCGCCCTAGCGTGTTTACTTTGCGGCTCACTAAAGCTAAGTGAGTTCGCACCTATCGCCATATAGCGCTGTGGCATCCCGTTAGCGGCTCTGGGATTAACAGAGTTCGCACTTACTGCCACAACGCGCTACGGCGTTTATTTTTAGCGACTCTGCGGGATAACAGAGTTCGCTACTTTCGCCATCTTATTAGCAGCGGGCTTCGCCTGCACGGTGGACCCCGGGCTGCGAACGCACCTCTCTATTATATCTATTAGGTGCGTTCCGCAGACCCTAACACATGTAGGGGTTAATTAAAGGTGTAAATTCGTAGCAAAAAAATGCGTTTTTTTACAACAAATTTACACCTTTAATTAACCCCTACATGTGTCAAATTTTGCACACATACACTCATGTAATTGTTTGTGAAAACCATATATCAAACTACTTGAAAAGACATGGTTAACTCTATGTAAACCATGTGTCATTTCATGTCGGGTGCTTCTGTATTTTCACAAAAGTTGGCTATTTTACTATGTAGAAGTATATGAACTATAAATATATGTATATATATATGTCACAATGACATGTATATATATATATGTATTCTATGTGTGTATATCTAGTGTTTACAAGGAAAGAAAGAGGTTTTTTTAGTTCCGATATTTCTGTCGGATTGACTTGCATTGGGTTTCCGGTATCGGATCGGCGATACCCGATACTTTTTGAGTATCGGGCCGATCCAGTCCGATCCGATATTTTAGGATATCGGGAAGTATCGCTCAACACTAGTTATAATATGTTTTCTTTTATATTTCCTCAGTCCCGGAGTACTGAATTGTACTAGGGGGGAATGTGGCACCCCAGGAGTTTGGTTGCCACAGTGACCTTGCCTCCCTCCAGGGGAGAGCGATGTCATGCCTGAAAGCAAGGAAGGGTCCCTTTAACAGGTAACACAGCATACAACACCTTTCTTACTCCAGACCAGAAGGAGGAGCTCTAACGCCTGATTTTCAGGAGAGCTTCTCTGGAATATTCTGGCTGGGGGAGGAGTTAGGAGTCTGGCTGGAGGGATGAGAGAGGACAGACGTGTGGAGACAAGCTGGGAGAAGACGGGCTATAGAGGGCTCACTCCCAAGGTCTGAGTGCCAGAAACCGGACCCCCAGAGTCCGAGTCTGAGAGGGTGAATTAAAGTCTCAGCAGCAGAATCTGGAGGACAGAAGACAGCAGGTCCTCTGTCCCATTTAAGACCCTTCTAAAAAGCAGCAGCACATGTGAGCCAGAGACTCCATAGTAGAGTGATTCCTGAAGCAGGCTAGAGCTGCCTGTTATGAGAGTGAAGTTCTACTTAAACAAAAGACAGAGAGAGAAAGTGTAACGAATGGAAGCGGAGGCAGAGATGGTGAAGTTCACATTCGTCTTTATTTTTTAATGTGGAACCTCGAGACCGCGGTCCGGGGGGCTCCGAAGGGGGCGTGACTAGTGAGCCCCGAGTACCCGTAGTAAGGCCCCTCCAACAGGACCAGAATGGAATACCCGGAGGACACAGGTGCCACCTCCAGTTAGACCCCGGACACGTGGCAGCTGTCCCAGAGGGACCAAAAGAGTAACGGGTATATAACAGAAACCATGGAGGGTTTGACGGAGATGAGGAAGGTCCAGAGTGGATGGTAGCAGGCTGGCTCCAGTGACCTTGTCACAGTCCACGGATACGGATGGCTGATGGCGGAACGGGATGACACTTGCGCCAGTAATAACCGAGATTGACCAAGTTAGCCGGATACGGGTTACCAATGATCTGTGGAGACAAATAGAATGAGCGAAGCACAGAGACTGCAGACGCAGCGCAGACAGATCAGGGACAGAACCGGATGTAGCAATGATAGAACACGTTGCTCCGGCACTCCCCTTATGGTGGAGTGACCAGATATAGGAATGAGTGCGCTGCCATTGGTTAATTGACTTTTTCAAAAAATGCACGCTGCCCCTTTAAGAGAGACGGTGGGTGCGGCCTCGCGTCCTAAGCAATCTTCCTGGAGGCCTGCTGGCAGCGTGCCAGGAACTGGGGGAGGACGCAGGACCCTGAGGAGCAGATGGAGCAGGAGACTTCAGCCTGCGCACAGACTGCTGCAGAGGGACAGCTAGAGGAGCAGAAGGTAAGAGACCAGGAGGGAGTGCAGAGCCAGCACGGGGACCGAGTGTAACAGAAAGGAACTTGGACCGAGCTTATAGCAGCCAGTGCCTCAGAGAACAGTGCTAGAAAGGTGACCTCACATCCCACCTGTAATAAGGGGATCCTAAACTGCTTTCAGGCTGACCTACTCCAACATTATCTGTACTCAATGCCCTGGATACTTTGCCTGCAAAATTGTATGTAAAGCTTGATTGTTTCTCAGTTTCTTCCTGCGTCACCTACTACACTCAGCTACATCTCTCAGTACCATTACTGTAACAGTACAACATCTACCTGCCCTGAGACCACCAGTTTCACTTGTGGGAAGCTATTCCAACTCTGCTGCATCACACCTTCAGTCTCAGAGGATCTGCACTGTAGCGCTCGTCATCTCTGACCAGAAACCACAAGTGGCGTCACGAATACCTTCTACAAACTCTAACATCCCCTGTAAATATTCCCCTTTTATTGGACACCCAGGGCCACGGACCGGGTCACTGCAGCTGTGACACATCCCTTCAATACACTGGCCCGGTACCGAGTATCCCACTGCCCTGGTGGGCGATCCACATTGTACTATAGAGTCTGCCTATAGTGGTGCATTATACTATATAGAATATGCCTGTGGGGGGTGCAGTATACTATAGAGTCAGCCTATGGGGGTGCATTATACTATAGAGTCTGCGTATGGGGAGTGTATTAGACAATATAGAGTCTGCCTATGGGGTCTGCATTAGACAATATAGAGTCTGCCTATGGGGAATGCATTATACTATGTAGAATCTGCCTATGGCGAGTGCATTATACTATGGAGACCTATGAGGAGTGCATTATACTATATGGAGGCCTATGGGGAGTACATTATACTATATGGAGAACTATGGGGAATGCATTATATTATATTGAAGACTTTCTGGTGCATTACACTATATGGAGGCTCTCTAGGGGGCTATCATACATTGTAGAGAATACAGTGAAGGGCCATCATAGAGTGTTGCAGCCATCAAACAGTTTGGAGGCTACTAAGGGATCAATATAATGCTGGGTAGTACTATAGAGCAAGGTGGCATTATACTGTGTATAAGAGAACATCATACTGTGTATAGGGGAACTGTACAGGTAGGACACTTGGGACAATATTAAATGTAAATTGGGCACTTATTGTTATAGGGGAACTCTGGTTATTGTAACTGTCACAGGGCCGCACAGGGAATTATTACTATCTAGGGGGCAAAATGTGGGCATGGTTTTCTAAGGCACGTGCACGCAGCATTACAATATTCTAGAGGGTTGTTTTAGAACTTAGAGGGCACACAATACCACACAGTAGGTGCAGTAATAGGGACGCATACAGCAGCAGTGGCTCAGTATTGGGGTATTAGCATGATAAGAAGTTGTGTAGGGTGGGAATAGTCCCATTGAGGACAGTGCTGAAAATATGAGAAGTGAAATATGTCTTTGTTGTAATCTCTGATGCCGAATCCTGGCTGGAAGAAGTTATCATGTTGGTCTGAGCCAGATTTAAAAGATGTGGAAAGGAACAAGTCCATCACATAGAACGTTAGCGGTAAGCCACCAACTATAACTGTGCTGTAATCACTTATATGTTCCTTATTACTGGTATTTACCACTGACTGTATGGCTGTAATATTATTGTTGGTCTTTGTATAGAGATTATTTTCAGCAACAGTGAGGTCATCTGCTGAGGTTCTCCTACATTCACTAGTAGGCTGGAGTCACACACACCATCTAAAAAATCGGACCGTTTTTGACGGCCGATAATCGCACAAATGTTTCCTGAACATTGCTCCGTCTGTCATCCGATTATCAGGCGAGGATGCGATTTTCTCGCATCTGAGCATCCGTTTGACATCTGTTTGACATCCGTGTCACATCCGTCTTGCGACATTTTGTCGGTGGCTAGCAAAACCATATAATGGATCCAAATGATAGTTTTTAAATCACAAAAGAATAGATATATACACATAGAATACACATATATATATATATATATATATACTTCTACATAGTTTAATAGCAGCAAATTCAATTGCCGGCTTCTGTAAAATTACAGAGCCCGACATGAAATGACACATGGTTTACATACAGTTAACCATGTCATTTTATGTAGTTTGATATATGGTTTTCACTAACAATTGCATAAATGTATGTGTGCAACATTTCATACATGTAGGGGTTAATTTAATGTGTAAATTCGTTGTAAAAAAATGTGTGGGCTCCCGCGTTATTTTCTCCACCAGACAGGGAAAGCCAGTGAGTGGGGGCAGATAATAATAGCCTAGGGAGGGTGCATTTTTTTTGTGCTCCCCCTGGCTACTAACATCTGCCCCAGCCACCCCAGAAAAGGCACATCTATGATTAGATGCGCCTTTTCTGGCACTTAGCCTGTCTATTCCCATTGCCCTGTAGCGGTGGCTAATGGGTTGTCAATTAGACAACTATCAATTATTAATCCTATTGTACGAAATGAAAAAAAAAACATACACATTAATTAAAAATCATTTTAATAAAATAAATACACAGTTTTTGACCTTCTTTTCTTGTACAGGTAATCCTTTGATTCCCTTGTTCTCCTGTAATAAAAAAAACATAATAAAACAACATTATTCTTACCTCTCCGGCGCTCAGTCAGGTCGCCCGCTGCAATCCATCTGAAAGGGTTAACAGTTTTACATCGAGGACCGCAGCTAATGCTGCAGCGTGGCTGTAAGCCCCCGAATGAATGAGCTCATCTCCCCAGCCGACAGGAGATGAGCTGATTAGTGTGGGAAGCTTAATGGTAATCAATTCACTTCAGGTCAGCCGGGGACTCCCTGTGACAACACTGATGCTGTGCGGAGTCCCTGGCTGACCTGAAATGAACTGATTACCGTGGGAAACAATCAATTAAGCTTCCCAGCTAATCAGCTCATCTCCTGTCAGCCGGGAAAGATTATGGTTCCAAGTGTAAGTCTGCATCAAAATCAGGACATGATATATGATGTAACTGTGCTGTACATCATTTGTTGTGACGGGGTTATATCACGAACACCGCACTGCACTGGCTCACTGAGCCAGTGCGCGTGTCCTGAATAAGACAGACTGCACTCAAAGATACCTGTGGAGCGGGGTAGCAGCGGTGAAGATGCGTGCTTCAGACTAACAGGACCCGAAGCACGTAACTGCCAAGGGGCGCCGCCAGCCACAGGTCTCTCAGAGGGAGCAGTAACAGATAGAGAATGCTTCAGGCCAGAGGACCTGAAGCACGTGACTGCTGGTGGGCGTGACCTAAGCTCCGAGAGCTAGGAGCAGAAGGAAAACTCCTGGAAGGGTAACTACGGGACAGAGTTACCAAGGGGCATAGACAAAATGGATCGTCAAGATAGCCAGGTCATACACAGAGGGAGCAACGCAGTACAAGAGGAGCAGGCAGAGAATAACCAGAACATAGCCAAGGGATCAGAAAACCAGAACGGGCAAATACACAGTACCAAGACAGTAGACAAACTCACAACGAAGAGACGGACTGGGTCAAAACCAAACAAGCAACAAGATCAGGCACAAGGCACAGGCACACAGGAGGTCAACTAACTCAGCCGAGGGCAGGAGTATAACTGACACCAGACCTAGGTCAATTGGCAACTAAATAGCCGCCCTCTGCCAGAGAGAGGCTGAAACCATTAACCCCAGTCTGGCCAGGACGGGACAAAGACAAAACCCCATCCTGGGTCATGACAGTACCCCCCTCTCAACGGGGGGCCACTGGACCCCCAGGTTTCTCAGGACACCTGGCATGAAAGGACCGGACCAACTGATCCGCATGAACAGATCGGGCAGGAACCCACGACCGGTCCTCTGGACCGTAGCCTTTCCAATGTATCAGATACTGAAGAGCACGACGGACAAACCTAGAGTCAAGAATTCGTTCCACCTCGTACTCAGACTGCCCATCTACCAAAACCGGTGGTGGGGAAGACAATGATCCTTCCCTACAGGATCCCACAGGTTTCAAAAGGGCCCTATGGAAAACATTAGGAATCCGTAGAGACGGAGGGAGACGCAACCGAAATGCCGCCGGGTTAACTGCTTCCGTAATTTCATAAGGACCAATAAATTTAGGTCCAAGTTTCGCAGAGGGGACCTTGAGCCTTATATTCCAAGTAGATAACCATACCTTATCCCCAACCTGGAACACCAGCCCCACAGACCGTTTTTTGTCAGCAAAAAACTTATATTTAGACTGAGCTTTCATAATGTTCGTTTGGACCTCCTGCCATAACTCCCCCAACTGCTGTATTGTCCCATCCGCCCCAGGACACCCAGAGTCCAAACGGGAGAACTCCCCAAAATGTGGATGAAACCCATAATTGCAGAAAAAGGGAGATGTGCCCGTAGACTGGTTAATGTGGTTGTTAACCCCTTCACCCCCAAGGGTGGTTTGCACGTTAATGACCGGGCCAATTTTTACAATTCTGACCACTGTCTCTTTATGAGGTTATAACTCTGGAACGCTTCAACGGATCTTCGCGATTCTGAGATTGTTTTCTCGTGACATATTGTACTTCATGTTAGTGGTAAAATTTCTTCGATATAACTTGCGTTTATTTTTGAAAAAAACGCAAATATGGCGAAAATTTTTAAAATTTTGCAATTTTCAAACTTTTAATTTTTATTCCCTTAAAACAGAGAAATATATCACACAAAATAGTTAAGAAATAACATTTCCCACATGTCTACTTTACATCAGCACAATTTTGGAACCAAAATTTTTTTTTGTTAGGAAATTATAAGGGTTAAAAGTTGACCAGCGATTTCTCATTTTTACAGCAAAATTTACAAAGCCATTTTTTTAGGACCACCTCACATTTGAAGTCACTTTGAGGGGTCTATATGGCAGAAAATACCCAAAAGTGACACCATTCTAAAAACTGCACCCCTCAAGGTACTCAAAACCACATTCAAGAAGTTTATTAACCCTTCAGGTGCTTCACAGTAACTAAAGCAACGTGGAAGGAAAAAATGAATATTTTACTTTTTAGCCACAAAAATGATCTTTTACAAACTTTTTTTTTATTTTCACAAGGGTAAAAGGAGAAAATGGACAGATAAGGTTGTTATGCAATTTCTCCTGAGTACGCCAATACCCCATATGTGGGGGAAAACCACTGTTTGGGTACACGGCAGAGCTCGTAAGGGAAGGAGCGACGTTTGACTTTTTCAAACTAAAATTGGCTGGAATTTAGATTGGATGCCATGTCGCGTTTGGAGGCCCCTGATGCGCCTAAACAGTGGAAACCCCCAACAAGTGACACCATTTTGGAAACTAGACCCCCTAAGGTACTTATCTAGATCTGTTGTGAGCACTTTGAACCCTCAAGTGTTTCACAAAAGTTTATAAAGCCTGGGTGTGAAAAAAAAAAATCAATTTTCCACAAAAATGATTTTTTAGTCGCAAATTTTTGAATTTTCCCAAGGAAATTGGACCCCAAAAGTTGTTGTCCAATTTGTCCTGAGTACGCTGATACCCCATATGTGGGGGGGGGAACTGTTTGGGCGCACGGCAGGGCTTGGAAAGGAAGTAGTAACGTTTTGGAATGCAGACGTTAATGGGGGTCATGTTCCGTTTGCAGTGCCCCAGATGAGCCTAAACAGTGGAAACCCCCCACAAGTGACCCCATTTTGGAAACTAGACCCCTAAGGAACTTATCTAGATCTTTGGTGAGCACTTTGAACCCCCAAGTGCTTCACACAAGTTTATAATGCCCGGGCATGAAAATAAAAAATCCTATTTTTTTCCCACAAAAATTATCTTTTAGTCACTAATTTTTTATTTTCCCAAGGGTAACAGGAGAAATTGGACCACATAAGTTGTTGTACAATTTGTCCTGAGTATTCTGATACCCCATATGTGGGGGGGAACCACTGTTTGGGCGCACGGCAGAGCTCGGAATGGAAGGAGCACCATTTGACTTTTTCCAACCAAAATTGGCTGGAATTGAGTTTGGATGCCATGTTGCATTTGGAGAGCCCCTGATGTGCTAAACAGTGGAAACCCCCCACAAATGACCCCATTTGGGAAACTAGACCCCCTAAGGAACTTATCTAGATTTTTGATGAGCAATTTGAACCCCCAAGTGCTTCACACAAGTTTATAACGTAGAGCCGTAAAATTTAAAAATCATATTTTTTCCACAAAAATTATCTTTTCACCCCAATTTTTATTTTTCCAAGGGTAACAAGACTCCAAAAGTTATTGTGCAATTTGTCCTGAGTGCGCTGATACCCCATATGTAGGGGTAAACCACTGTTTGGGTGCATGGCAGAGTTTGGAAGGGAAGGAGCGCCGTCTGACTTTTTCAACGCAGAATTGGCTGTACGCCATGTCGTGTTTGTAGAGCTCCTGATCTGCCTAAACAGTGGAAACCCCCATAAATGACACCATTTTGGAAACTAGACCCCTCAAGGAACTTATCTAGATGTGTGGTGAGAACTTTGAACCACCAGGTGTTTCACTAAAGTTTATAACGTACAGCCGTAAAATAAAAAATCTTTTTTTTTTTTACAAAAATGATTTTTTCGCCCCCAATATTTTATTTTCACAAGGGTAACAGGAGAAATTGGACCACAAAAGTTGTTGTCCAATTTGTCCTGAGTACGCTGATACCCAATATGTGGGAGAAAACTACTGTATGGGCGCACGTCAGGGCTCGGAAGGGAAGTAGTGACGTTTTGGATTGCAGACTTTGATGGAATGGTCTGGGTGGCGTCATGTCACATTTGGAGAGCCCCTGATGCGCCTAAACAGTGGAAACCCCCCACAAGTGACCCCATTTTGGAAAATAGACCCCACAAGGAACTTATCTAGATGTGTGGTGAGCACTTTGAACCCCAAAGTGCTTCACAGAAGTTTATAACGCACAGCCGTAAAAATAAAAAATCTTTTTTTTTTTACAAAAATGATTTTTTTCGCCCCCAATATTTTATTTTCACAAGGGTAACAGGAGAAATTGGACCCAAAAGTTGTTGTCCAATTTGTCCTGAGTACGCTGATACCCAATATGTGGGAGAAAACTACTGTATGGGCGCACGTCAGGGCTCGGAAGGGAAGTAGTGACGTTTTGGATTGCAGACTTTGATGGAATGGTCTGGGTGCGTCATGTCGCATTTGGAGAGCCCCTGATGCGCCTAAACAGTGGAAACCCCCACAAGTGACCCCATTTTGGAAAATAGACCCCACAAGGAACTTATCTAGATGTGTGGTGAGCACTTTGAACCCCGAAGTGCTTCACAGAAGTTTATAACGCACAGCCGTAAAAATAAAAATTTTTTTTTTTTTTTTTGCAAACATGATTTTTTCGCCCCAATATTTTATTTTTACAAGGGTAACAGGAGAAATTGGACCCCAAAAGTTGTTGCCCAATTTGTCCTGAGTACGCTGATACCCAATATGTGGGAGAAAACTACTGTATGGGTACACGTTGGGGCTCGGAAGGGAAGTAGTGACGTTTTGGATTGCAGACTTTGATGGAATGGTCTGGGGGCGTCATGTCGCATTTGGAGAGCCCCTGATGCGCCTAAACAGTGAAAATCCCCAACAAGTGACCCCATTTTGGAAAATAGACCCCACAAGGAACTTATCTAGGTGTGTGGTGAGCGCTATGAAGCTCCAAGTGCTTCACAGAAGTTTATAATGTACAGCCGTAAAAACCAAAAAATATTTTTTTTTGTACAAAAATGATATTTTCGCCCTCAGTTTTTCATTTTCCCAAGGGTAACAGAAGAAATAGGACAAATTGCACAATAACTCTTGGGGTCCAGAGTACGCTGATACCCCATATGTGGGGATAAACTACTGTTTGGACGCATGGCAGAGCTCAGAAGTGAAGGAGCACCGTTTGACTTTTTCAACGCAGAATTGGCTGGAATTGAGATCAGACGCCATGTCACATTTGGAGAGCCCCTGATGTGCCTAAACAGCGGAAACCCCCCAATTCTAACTCCAACCCTAACCCCAACACACCCCTAACCCTAGTCCCAACCCTAACCACAAACCTAACTCTAACACACCCCTAATCCCAACCCTAACCCTAATCCTAACTTTAGCGCCAACCCTAACCCTAACTTTAGCCGCAAACCTAACCCTAACCCTAATGGGAAAATGGAAATAAATACATTTTTTTAATTTTATTATTTTTCCCTAACTAAGGGGGTGATAAAGGGGGGTTTGATTTACTATTTATAGCGGGTTTTTATGATTGGCAGCTGTCACGCTAAAAGACGCTTTTTATTGCAAAAATAGTTTTTTGCATCGCCACATTTTGAGAGCTATAATTTTTGCATATTTTGGCCCACAGAGTCATGTGAGGTCTTATTTTTTGCGGTACGAGTTGACATTTTTATTTGTACCATTTTTGAGCAGGTGACATTTTTTGATCGCTTTTTATTTAGATTTTTGGGAGGTTAGAATGAACAAAAATCAGCAATTCATGAATTTCTTTTGGGGGAGGCGTTTTTATTGTTCCGCGTGTGGTAAAATTGATAAAGCAGTTTTATTCTTCGGGTCAGTACAATTATGGCGATACCTCATTTATATCATTTTTTTATGTTTTGGCGCTTTTATAGAATAAAAACAATTTTATATTAAAAAAAAATATTTTTGCATCGCTTTCTTCTGCGAGCTATAACTTTTTTATTTTTTCGCTGATGATGGTGTATGGTGGCTCGTTTTTTGCGGGACAAGATGACGTTTTCAGCGGTACCATGTTTATTTATATCGGTCTTTTTGATCGCGCGTTATTCCACTTTTTGTTCGGCGGTATGATGATAAAGCATTGATTTTTTTGCTTCGTTTTTTTTTTTTTTTTTAAGGGGTTCACTAAAGGGGTTAACTAGTGGGACAGTTTTATAGGGGGGTCGTTACGGACGCGGCGATACCAAATATGTGTACTTTTATTGTTTTGTTTTTTTATTTACAGGAAGAAATGAATTTATTGGGGAATATTTTTTTTTTTTTTATTTATTTTGGATTTTTTTTTGATAACATGTTTATTTTTATTTTTTTAACTTTTTTACTTTGTCCTAGTGTGGGACATCACTGTATTTTATCAAATCGCTGGTGTGACAGTGTGCACAGCACACTGTCACACCAGCGATCGCTCAGGCAGTGCAGCAGGCTTCTCAGTGCCTGCTCTCAGCAGGCACTGAGGAAGCCGCCTCCCTCCAGGACCCCGGCGCCATCTTGGATCCGGGTCCTGCGAGGGAGGAAGCCCTCAGAACAGCGCGATCACATCGCGCTGGTCTGAGGGTCTCAGGGGGGCGCGCAGGGAGCCCCCACCCTGCGCGATCCTCCCCTGTGCCCCCAGTACACCGCGATCATGTTTGATCGCGGTGTGCTAGGGGTTAATGTGCCTATAGCGGTCCGTGACCGCTCCTGACACACAGTCACGGGTGTCAGCTGTGATAATCAGCTGA
This sequence comes from Oophaga sylvatica, assembly GCA_033576555.1. Taxonomy (NCBI): domain Eukaryota; kingdom Metazoa; phylum Chordata; class Amphibia; order Anura; family Dendrobatidae; genus Oophaga; species Oophaga sylvatica. The sequence goes on along the minus strand of JARQOD010003495.1, from coordinate 403 downwards.
CACCCGGCGGCGATTAGCTGCGCTCCCTCAGGAGCGCAGCTGATCGCCTATGACGTACTATCCCGTCCATGGGCAGAATGGCACGGGTTTTATGGACGGGATAGTACGTCTAATGTCAGAGAGGGGTTAAACGCGAACTCAGCCAAAGGTAACGCAGTACACCAATCATCCTGTCGGGCTGAGGTCAGGCAACGCAGGATTTGCTCTAGAGACTGATTGTTCCGCTCAGTCTGCCCATTTGTCTCTGGATGATAAGCGGATGAAAAAGACAGACCAATACCCAACCTCTTACAAAATGCCCTCCAAAATCTGGAAACAAATTGTACCCCCCTATCAGACACCACATTCAACTGCACCACATGCTCAACAAACAATCTGGACAACGTTTTCGTATTAGGTAAAG
>JARQOD010003494.1:38512-64116 GCA_033576555.1 Oophaga sylvatica | reverse complement strand
TTGGAACCGTCATTTTAGAGTAAGATCATTGATAGGTCTGCCGTTATTCTGCTAGGTTCACAGGACGAGTTATGGACCTTATGATATTGCAGAGCTCAAACCATAGCTTGCAGCCAGGGGAGGTGGCCAGAAAACCAGCCCCTTTTGTGAGGTCAGAAGCTGACATGCATAAGTCTTGCAGTGAAGTTCCTTAGGCACTTTCTGCTGGGATGTCCTGAGTAAGAGATCTGCCAATGAATTATGACGTGTGGCTCCTTCCCCAGCCTGGCTTGTCTTGCCTGTAACTACCATGTGAGTGATTTTCATCTGTAATCCTATTTTATTTTATAACTGCATCTGTATATAACGATATTGTCTCAGTTTGTTACATCTTTTATATTATATAAGCACTGCCTGTTTTTTAAGGAATAAACCTATAAATTTATTAGTTTGTTTCTCCTGCTCTATAAACGAATTTGCACGTGCCTGAAGCACTACGCTACTGTTTTGTTCGTGTCTGGTAGGTCAGGCCTGTGTCCAACAGGTCATGCCCGTTTCCGGTAGGTCAGGCCCGTGTCCGACAGGTTAGGTTCTTGTCCGTCAGGTAAGGCCCGTTTCCAATAGGTCAGGTTTGTGTCCGGTAGGTCAAGCACGTGTCGGGTAGGTCAGGCCCATGTCCGATTGGTCAGATTCGTGTCTGGCAGGTCAGGTCCACGTTGGGTGGGTCAGACCCGTGTCGAGTGGGTCAGGCCCGAGTCGGGTAGGTCAGGCCCATGTCAGGTAGGTCAGACCCGTGTTCGGAAGGTCAGGTCCGTGTTCGATAGGTCAGGCCCGTCCCCGGCAGGTCAGGTCCATGTCCAACAGGTCAGGTTCATGTCTGACAGGTCAGGCCTGTGTCCAACATGTTAGGTTCGTGTCCGGTAGGTCAGGCCTGTGTCCAACAGGTCAGGCCCGTTTCCAATAGGTCAGGTTCGTGTCTGGTAGCTCAAGTCCATGTCGGGTGGGTCAGGCCAGTGTCGGGTGGGTCAGGCCAGTATCAGGTGGGTTAGACCCGTCTTCGGTAGATCAGGTCCGTGTTCGATAGGTCAGGCCCGTGTCTGACAGGTTAGGTTCGTAACCGACAGGTCAGGTCTGTGTCCGACAGGTAAGACCCGTTTCCAATAGGTCAGGTTCGTGTCCGGTAGGTCAGGCTCGTGTCCGGCAGGTCAGGCTCGTGTCCGACAAGTTAGGTTCGTGTCCGACTGGTCAGGCCTGTGTCCGACAGGTAAAGCCCGCTTCCAATAGGTCAGGTTCGTGTCCGGTAGGTCAAGCCCATTTCGGGTGAATCAGGCCCATGTCGGGTGGGTCAGGCCAGTATCGGGTGGGTCAGACCCATGTCGGGTAGGTCAGGCCCATGTCAGGTTGGTGTTCGATAGGTCAGACCCGTGAACTCTCAGGACATAATCCAGCGTCAGGCTGTTCCTCTTTTATTCCTCCTAGAAATGGAAGCATTTCCCATCCCTCTTGTTAAAGGGGCGCATCCACCATTTGTCAGCTCTGATTGGACCATGTAAGATGTGTAGGCATACACCCCCAGCCGACAACCTTTCACCCAGGATACACAGGATGCCGGTTGTCAGGCCTGAGGCTGATATTACACACGCCACGGACACTTTGATTTCTAGTTGTTTTATTATGTTTTCAGGATGAATCTTATACACGGGGGACGTATTCACTGTGGGGGGAGTCTCCCTTTATGTTGTCACCTATTTGTATCTGTTCCTGGGAACCATGGGTGACAACCCGTGTGGGAGCTGGAATGGTGGACGGACAGGTTGTCGCTCAGTTCTCCTGGGAGCAGACAGGACGGATGATTCCAGGGGTCCCGGTGTTGTGGGGGATGTGTCTCTTGGTGACTGGATTTCTGCTTGGGGGGGTCAGGGACACTTCCGCTCCACGCACTGCTTCCCGCCCTCCTCATATTCCTGCTTGGAGATCCACATCTGCTGGAACGTTCCCTAGAAGACGACATGAAGGGTCAACTTCTACGTCCTGCACAGCGACTCATTGCAGCAAACCATCAGCTGTGTGAGCAGAACATGAGATAACAATGCTCACATCCATTCACTGACAGCAAGCAGAGATCCTCATCCAATATATTACTCACCAGGGAGGCCAGGATGGAGCCCCCGATCCAGGAGCTGAAGCGGCGCTCAATGGAGCTGTTACTGGCGATGAGCTTCAGGCGCATACTCTGTAGGAGGACACAAAGAGATGAGGAGCAGGGAGAAGAGGAGAGGTGATGTGAGGAGAGGAGAGGAACCATGGGGTAAGGAAGAGAGGCGACGCAGGGGAGACCAGACATTGGGAGAGGAGATGCGGTGAGAGGAAAAATGGGGAGAGGAGATTCTGGGAGCGGGGTCAAGGAGACACGGGGAGACGAGACATAGGGAGAGGAGGAGAGGAGACATCAGAAGAAGAGAAGAGATGAGGGGAGAGGAGAGAAGACGAGGGAAGAGGAGACATGGTGAGAGGAAGAGAGGAGAAGCAGGGGAGACCAGACATGTGGAGAGGAGACATCGGAAGAGGAGAGGAGACGAGGGAAGAGGAGACATGGGGAGACGAGACATCGGAAGAGGAGACGAGACGAGGGAAGAGGAGAGAAAACAAGGGAAGAGGAGACATGGGGAGATGAAACATCGGAAGAGGAGAGGAGACGAGGGAAGAGGAGAGAAAACAAGGGAAGAGGAAACATGGGGAGACGAGACATCGGAAGAGGAGAGGAGACGAGGGAAGGGGAGAGAAAACAAGGGAAGAGGAGACATGGGGAGACGAGACATCGGAAGAGGAGAGGAGACGAGGGAAGAGGAGAGAAAACAATGGAAGAGGAGACATGGGGAGACGAGACATCGGAAGAGGAGAGGAGACGAGGGAAGAGGAGAGAAAACAAGGGAAGAGGAGACATGGGGAGACGAGACATCGGAAGAGGAGAGGAGACGAGGGAAGAGGAGAGAAAACAAGGGAAGAGGAGACATGGGGAGACGAAGAGAGGAGAAACAGGGGAGACCCAAAATAGGGAGCAGAGACGTGGTGAGAGTGTAAGGGGGTTGATTAATATATATATTATGATACAATGGTACTGCTACACTGAAATGTGTATTACTGTTATCCTGCATTGGTATTGCTACGCTTTAATATGTATTACCATGTTTGTAAACTGTATATTGTTATTCATGTAGATATGTGTATTATAACATGTTCTATTTTACTGTAAAGTGTATCTATGTGTAGACTTAGGGTAAGCGTAGTGGTTAGGTACGGCCACTAGATGGAGGCATTATAGGACTGTATGTAGGTAATTAGGGCTTAGGATAAGTAATGGTTAAATATAGGACGGTCTTCTGTGTGGTAAGTCAGGAACGTTTTTGTAAAGGAGTTAGTTAGGGCTCAGTGCACAAAGCGTCCAGACGGGCCATAGGCCCTTGACACTGCAGCAGCCATGTAACGTTATTAGAAGAAGAGTTGCAGCCATTCAGAGTTCTTTAGGGTCAGAGGGTCAGCGTACAGCACCGGAGTGTCAGCAGTTTGGAGTGGAAATAAGTAAAAGGTCCAGAAAGTACAGGGCGCAGATTGTTCAAGATGTGGCAGATCATTACATGGGTAGACGCACTCTGATCCGGGTGGAAACGGATGAGGGAGTCCCCAGAAGTGGTGAGACTGGACAAGGAGAATGCTGCGGTACCACCTAAGGCGCTATTACCCCGTAATGTACTGGAGGACGTGGAAGGAAGCGCAGGGAAAGTGCAAGATGTGAACTGTGTGGTACATGATGCTGTCTCTGTATCTGACATAAATGTGCAGCAAAGTGTGCCTAGTAAAGTTCTTTGTTTTGCATTGGAACGTGACTTTGATTCAGTTATTGCGGAACCAGCTGCTGAAGTTCTCCAGCGCCACAGAGCAGTCCCTGATGGCGCCGCAAAGGAAGACACAGGTATGCTGCCAAAGAGATATTATTTTCATGTAGGCCAGGGCCCCGATGTAACTAAGGGTCCGGCCACGAGTACACCTCAAGTCGAATCTTACACTTGGCTTAGTCGGCAGGATGTGACTACCTCGCAAGGCGGAGGAACCGCGAAAAGAGATGGTTTGTGTGTACATGCTGTGGCCATAGAAGATGATGCATTGGAAACAGCAAGTGAAGTTACCATGATTGAAGGTGCAGAGAGAAGGAGCGGTGTCACTCCTCAAGTGTTAGACAAGACGGGTCTGACTGAAGTTGAACATCCACAAGGAACGGATGCCCTGTGTGATGAAACGAGCACACGGTCCGCCACACGGTAGCCTGGGGTATCACGGCTTGTGATCCATCCGTGCCGCAAATGTGACGAAAACGCGCACACACACGACGGCTGCTGCCGTCCGACCCAGTAAACTGCAGGGATTTATAATTATCCCACTTCCACTTAGGAACTTGCAGCTCTCTGGCGCCCCCCTTACCCTCAGGTCAGTCAGGGAACTGCACCTAGGATAATTAGTCGCCAGACGGGTCACTTGGATGTGTGCTGACTATTGGGCACGCTGCAGTGAGGGAATTATAATTACTCCGGGCCGCAGCCGGGCAATACACTTATAAAACCCGCTCCGTCACTGCCAACGCCACCCCATAGGTCAACACTTTACACCCCTTCTTTTAAGCTGCCACCAGCTACGGTTTACTTGGAACAATTTATCAAGAGGGTCCGTAGCAACCCCAAAACAGTAGCGTAGTACTTCAGGCACGTGTAAATTCGTTTATAGAGCAGGAGAAACAAATAATAATTTTATAGGTTTATTCCTTAAAAATGCAGGCAGTGCTTATAGTTTAAAAAAACGGTAACAAGCTGAGACAATATCGTTATGTACAAGGCAATTAGAAAATAAAAGGGGTTAACATAAGGAAGATCAACTTACAGTTCTTAGATCATAGTAGGCAAGCCATGCGGTCGGGGGAGGGGAGACACATCACAATGCATCACAGAGCTGCTATAAGTCTGGTGTCCAGGGCAGATCTGAGGCAGAATACCTGGTCCCTACCTTATAGACCTGTGGCCGTGACATCATAAACGGGGTGGAGTTACCAGGGTCCTCCTCTTGCTCTAAGTGGTGATCTTAGTTCAGAAAACTAATAGCTATCATAACTTAGAGATGGAGTCTCTTACAGCGATGCACAGCATACCATTGTACTCCGCAAGATGTTGGCGTGCATTTAAGTCTAAACGCAGAGTGCCTGGGTGGAACGGCTAGGCAGAAATCTGTTTCTTGGGTTCTGTTGCAGTTACGGGTTCACCAGTACCAGGGGAACGATGCCGGTCGGCGCATGGTTCAACACAGTAACTTTTGTGTTTCTGACGCAACTTCCCACCATGTTAGAAGTGAAAAGAATGAATCCTCATAATGGCTGCCATGGATGGACAGCACATGTGAAGACAATGGAGACCCCTACGGTGAGGCGGGAAAACTCCAGCACTGGTGGCTCAGGTTACACTGAGCCTTACTTATGCTGGGAGGGGGGAAGGGAAGCACAGCTATACACAAGCTGCTAAATGTAGTAGATGTCATCACACCCTGGAAATGGCAAGTAATGTAAATTGAACTGTTGTGCCTTTAGAGAAGGATGTGCAAGTGATTGTTGTGCTTAGAAGATTGAAAGGAGAAGATGTTGCTGAAGTACTGACTTGACTAACAAAATGGACTTGTCTAAAACCCAAAGAATGTATGACATAGTATTGACCAAAATGGCAACCTTGAAGATGGCGGGAAATGGCATCAGAGTAGAAGAAGAAGATAACATGGACCTCACCCTTCGTGGGCGTTACAGTGTAGCCCTGGCGCCAAATTCTACCTGTCAGTATCCCCTGGTAGGTGCGGATGAAGAAGAGACGACACCCCCTCCTACAGAGTAACAACAAATGGGTGGAGTTGTCGGGGGCGGCCCCATCTGGAAACAGGTGGGGCTCCAAAGGAAAAACCGGGTGCAGCCGCGCGGCGCCATCATGTGATCCGGAACCGGTCGCGATGGAACACTCCTGCACTCGTAGCTGCCAGGGCATAAGCCGCGTGGAATGGAGGTGGCGCCAGGAGGTCGAGAGAACTCGGCCCGGTAGACCGTGGGAGGATGGCACAGAGGTCTCCCCTTACCAACTTGCGGAGAGGCTTCTGGCGCAGGAGAGGCGGCTGTCGGAGTCGGTACAGCGTGCGGAGCCAGAACAGCGCGTGGGACCCATGGAGCTGAAACAGCTGGCGGAGTCCGAGTTGCAGCGCCAGGAGGAGGAACCTCAACGTCCCGAACCCGAGTTGTTAACTCAATGGGAATCGGAGAGGGCTGCCCCCTGGAGGAACCACTGCCGGATATTGAGTACGTGCCGGAACAATATCTCCCAGCTGTGGAGTACACAGCTGCATCCGCGGAGGGATCGAGAGTTCCCAGGCCTGCAACTGCTCCTGGACTGGTGAGTGCCCCTCAGTCCCTGACCCTGGAGGATCCTTACATCGGGTCCCGGTTTTGGAAAAGGTCGTTCAACTCCGCGTTCCGGAGGGGGAGTCCATCCAATGTTCCTGTCCTCCGGAAGCCCACCCCGACTCTCGTACCACCATGGCCCTGGGCAGTTCTCAGCTGCACCGATCAGCGGGAAGTCCATTTCCCACACCCGGGCAAGCGGCCTGGATTGAAGGGGTCATAAAAGAGAAGAATCAGAAGTAGCAGGAGATATGGGCCGTACTACATCAGCGCTGAGAGAGTGCTCTGGCCAGTCGTCGCACCCGTGGGCGGCTAGTCTACACCGATTTGGAGCGCAGATACGGGTTTATTCACGAGGACGTTACAAACGCAAAGGTCTGTGGGAACGTGGCATCTGTAAAGTTTGGAAAGTTGCAGCGGGACAGTGACCGAGTCACTTTCTTCAAGGAGGACTGCCCCCGGGGCTATTTTGCCATCGCGGTTGGAGGAGATGGATGCACTGGGACGTTGTACGGGCTAGGAACGGGTGCAGTCTTCGTCTAAATTGTAAGATTTTGTACTAGAACCCTTGCGGCTGTGGGGTCATCTACAGCCCAGAACCGGGCATGGGACTCGTTCCCCTGTAAGTGTGTAGTTGTGCTTGTTGCATTTCTTTTAAAGAAAAATGGGACTGTTACGCGTCCCTATGGGCAAGGAAGCCCTGGAACACCGCTTCACATGGCGGGTGTAATACGACCGGACGGCCTGGACTGAAAGTTGTTTTTTTTTTTTTTTTTTTTTGAGTGTTTGTTGTGCCTGTTGCGCTCATTCTGCTGGAAAGCTACTGATGGACTGTGGTTCCTGTATGGAGAAGAGTCTCGGTGGAGAGGGACCATGCTCTCTTCAAGGGAAGGGGGAGCGCACTCCAAGGACTACGCACCCAGTCAAATGGGTCGCACTGTAAAATAAGTTGAAACAACTTTTCCTGGAGGACTGTCAACCAGGATCCAGGATGTACTGCACGAACTCTGTGCGGTGTTTTATTGACTCGGCTCATATGGAGTCCATTTTAGTAGTTTCATCTTTTGCATGTAAATAAAGCTGCTGCAATGATTGGTCGGGGACGACCAATTCTAGGGAAGGGGGAATGCAAGAGGGTTGATTAACATATATATTATGATATAATGGTACTGCTACACTTAAATGTGTATTACTGTTATCCTGCATTGGTATTGCTACGCTTGAATATGTATTACCATGTTTGTAAACTGTATATTGTTATTCATGTAGATATGTGTATTATAACATGTTCTATATTATTGTAAAGTATATCTATGTGTAGACTTAGGGTAAGCGTAGTGGTTAGGTACGGCCACTAGATGGAGGCATTATAAGACTGTATGTAGGTATTTAGTGATTAGGATAAGTAATGGTTAAATATAGGAGGGGCTTCTGTGTGGTAAGTTAGGAATGTTTTTGTAAAGGAGATACTTAGGGCTCAGTGCCTGAAGCGTCCAGATGGGCCATAGGCCCTGGACACCGCAGTAGCCATGTAACGTTATTAGAAGAAGAGTTGCAGCCATTCAGAGTTCTTTAGGGATAGAAGGTCAGCGTGCAGCACCGTAGTGTCAGCAGCTTGGAGTGGGAACAAGTAAAAGGTCCAGAAAGTACAGGGCGCACATTGTTCAAGATGTGGCAGATCATTACATGGGCAGACGCACTCAGATCCGGGGTGAAACAGATGAGGGAGTCCCCAGAAGTGGTGAGACTGGACAAGGAGAACGCTGCGGTACCGCCTAAGGCACTATTACCCCGTAATGTACTGGAGGACGTGGAAGGAAGCGCAGGGAAAGTGCAGGATGTGAACTGTGTGGTACATGATGCTGTCTCCGTATCTGACATGAATGTGCAGCAAAGTGTGCAAAGTAAAGTTCTTCATTTTGCATTGGAACCTGACTGTGATTTCCAGTGCCACAGAGGAGTCCCTGATGGCGCCAAAAAGGAAGACACAGGTACGCTGCCGAAAATACATTATTTTCATATAAGAGGAGGCCAGGGCCAGGGATGTAACTAAGGGTCCGGCCACGACTACACCCTGGTCGAATCTTACAAGAGGAGACATGGGGAGAGGAGATTCTGGGAGAGGGGGCAAGTAGACACGGGGAGAGGAGACATCGGAAGAGGATGAGAGGAGATGAGGGAAGAGGAGACATGGGGAGAGGAAGAGTGGAGAAGCAGGGGAGACCCGACATTGGAAGATGAGATGTGGGGAGAGGAGAAATAAGGAGAGGAGGAAAGGAGATATTGGGAAAGGAGATTCTGGGAGAGGGGGCGAGAAGACACGGGGAGAGGAGACGTGGGGAGAGGAGGAGAGTAGACGTGGGGAGAGGAGACATGAGAGGAAGAGAGTAGGCGCAGGGGAGACCAGACATGGGGAGAGGAAAAATGAGGAGAGGAGACATGACAAGAGGAGATTCTGGGAGAGGGGGCACGGGGAGAGGAGAGTAGACGTAGGGAGAGCAGACATGGGGCGAATAAGAGAAGAGGCGCAGGGGAGACCAGTCATAGGGAGAGGAGATGCACTTAGAGGAGGAGAGGAGACAAGAGTAGAGGAGACATTGGAAGAGGAGGAGAGGAGATGAGGGAAGAGGAGACATAAAGAGAGGAGAAGCAGGGGAGACCAGACATGGGGAGAGGAGATGCGGGGAGAGAAGAGAGACATAGGGAGAGGAGATTCTGGGAGAGGGAGAGAAGAGACATGGGGAGAGGAGGAGAGTAGACATAGGGAGAGGAGACATGAGGCGAGGAAGAGAGGAGTAGCGGGGAAGACCAGACATGGGGAGAGGAGATGCAGGGAGAGGAGAAATGGGGAGAGGAGATGCTGGGAGAGGGAGCAAGGAAATGGAGAGAGAAATGGAGACATGGGGAACGGAGGAGTGGAGACATGGGGAGAGGAGAGAAGGAGAGGAAACAAGGAGACACGGGGAGAGGAAATGCAGGGACAACAAGACGTAAGGAAAGGAGACACGTGGAGAGGAGGAGACGAGCTGTAATGAGAGGAGACACGGGGAAATGAGGAGAGGAGACGTGGGGAGAGGAGACATGGGAAGAAGAGGAGATGCGGTCAGAGGAATCATGGAAAGAGGAGGAGATGCAGAAAGAGGATACGAGGGGAAAAGAGACGTGGGAAGAGGAGAAGATGCAAGGACAGGAGACCTGGGAAGAAGAGAAGAAACAAGAAGAGGACACGTGGGAATACAAAGCGATGCGGGAAGAGGAAGAGACGTGGGAAGAGGAGGAGATGCAGGAAGAAAGGACACCTTAAGAGAAGACGAGGTTAGAGGAGGAGTTGCAGGGAGAAGAGGACACACGGGAAAGGAGGTGAGGAGATGCAGGAAGAAGAGAGGAGAAGAGGAGATGTAAGGAGGAGGAGACATGGGGAGAAAAGATGCGGAGAGAGGAGAATATGTGGGAAGATGAGGTTATGCAGAAAGTGGAGGAGATGCGGAGAGAGGCGGAGACAGGAGGAGATGTGGGAACAGGAGGAGACGCGGAGAGAGGAGATGTGGGGAGAGGAGGCGTTGTGGGGAGAGGAGGCGATGCAGAGAGAGGAGGAGACAGGAGGAGATGTGGGAACAGAAGGAGAAGTGTAGAGAGGAGGCGATGTGGGGAGAGGAGGTGATGCAGAGAGAGGAGGAAATGTGGGAACAGGAGGATACACGGAGAGAGGAGGAAATGTGGTGAGAGGAGGAGACATGGAGAGAGGAGGAGATGCCGAGAGAGGAGATGTGGGTAGAGGAGGAGATGTAAAAAGGGGAGGAGACACGGGGAGAGGAGGAGACGCAGAGAGAGGAGGAGATGCGGACAGAGGTGGAGATGCAGACAGAGGTGGAGATGTGAGGAGAGGAGGAGACACGGGGAGAGAAGGAGATGTAGGGAGAGTAGGAGATGCTAGGAGAAGATGAGATGTGGGGAGAATAGACACGGTAAGAGGAGATGCAGGGTAAGAAGATGTGGCAAGAGAAGGAGAGAAGATGTGAGACAATAAATGCATTGAGAGGAGGAGACTCGGGGAGAGGAGAGAAGACACAAATAGGAGGAGATAAGGCATGGCGAGAGGAGAATTGGGGAGACATGACGCGGTGAGACAAGGTAAGGAGACCCAGAGAGAGGAGACATGGGGAGAGAGGGAGAGACGACACAGAAAAACCAGGCAAGGAGATGCGGTAACAGGGGACACGAGGAGAGGAGATGTGGAAAGATGAGATGTGGAGAGAGGAGATGGAGGGAGAGGAGACTCAGAGGGATGAGACACCTCATATTTAAAGGGGAGCTCATAACATTTAGAATGAGGGTAGAAGATTGTGATTGTCCATGGCCTCCAACACCGAGTGACAAAAGTGAATACTGAGTGGAGCTCTGGCAGGAGAACGTCCCGTTGACTGCTACACTGAGCAGTGGTGTGACTATAGTGGATGGGGCGGCCCCTGTTACAGATTTACAACTCTGGATACAATGTAAGCAGAATTTTCCCCACGGCCTGTGACATACTGCATGCTGCTGCACAGAGTGCAGGCTCCGGCCTCTCCTGGGCCTTACACCTCCTGCGTTTCTACAGCTCCTGCTCAGACTATGACCAGCGCCATCTCTTGTAGGAGAGGACCGCGTGTGTTAGTCCAGCTCCCACAGTGACATTCTGTGTTCTCACCCCCTCGTCCCTTCACTGTTCTAGCCTGTGAATAACATTTTCTTTCTTCCCAGTCACACTAGGCCCCATTGGATGGATACACGCTCGTCTCTAATCCACTTCCACTGAGGATCCTTGCAGCTGTGAGAGCCGACTGCTCCTCATCCTTCTCCAAAGCTGTGAATTATAAGGAGACCCTGCAGGGGACAGGGAAGACGAGAAGAAATACGGAGTGCAGAAACTGATGAGAAGTTACGTCTCCACACCTCAATGTTATACTTACAGGATGTACAGAGAAAACAGGCTCATAGGAGAAAACGTCAGCTGCCCAAAGCTGGTTCCGCCTCAACAGACTTCCTCAGGGGCTCTCAGAAACATGCACACCTGATATTTAAACATTGCTATCAAATATATTCAAGTCAAGGTTCATAAGATAAAAAATGGGGAAAAATAAAATAAAAAAATAGTAAAAAAAACACACGTGGAATTTATAATTGGTGATTGATGGGCATACATGAATTGGCCAATTTATGCACTAAGAACCTTTATGTTTTGTAATACATCTTACTGAGTAATAACAGTAATGTTTCCAGTGTTTCCATGTCGTCGCTCATACAGAGGTTGCGGTGTTTCCTTTTATATATATAATGTAGTAATAGCAGCTTGCACCTATTCACACTTGGCAGCTGCTGCTCAGGTTTTAGACAGATAATAGATAGATAATAGATTTGTCAAAGATCGCAGCCGGGGGGTCGTATCTCAGATCCACCTACTGTTAACTTTTAAGTTAACAGCCCTCTGCTGAACCCCATCGTCAGGGCAATTACGCACTGATCGACAATCAATGGAGAAGGCCGCAGTTTCCACTAATAGGCCGGTTATTGGGAAACTTACAGTGAGCGTATGGTACAGTGGGTACGGAAAGTATTCAGACCCCTTTACATTTTTCACTCTTTGTTTCATTGCAGCCATTTGGTAAATTCAGTAAAGTTCATTTTTTCTCATTAATGTACACTCTGCACCCATCTTTACTGAAAAAAAACAGAAATGTAGAAATTTTTGCAAATTTATTAACAAAGAAAAACTGAAATATCACATGGTCATAAGTATTCAGACCCTTTGCTCAGACTCTCATATTCACGTCACATGTTGTCCATTTCCTTGTGATCCTCCTGAGATGGTTCTGCTCCTTCATTGGGGTCCAGCTGTGTGTAATTACACTGATAGGACTTGGTTTGTAAAGGCGACACCTGTCTATATAAGACCTCACAGCTCACAGTGCATGTCAGACCAAATGAGAATCATGAGGTCAAAGGAACTGGCCAAGGAGCTCAGAGACAAGGCAAGGCCCAGATCTGGCCAAGGTTACACAAGAATTTCTACAGTACTCAAGGGTCCTAAGAGCACAGTGGCCTCCATAATCCTTAAATGGAAGAAGTTTGGGACCACCAGAAGTCTTCCTAGACCTGGCCATCCAGCCAAACTGAGCAATCGTGGGAGAAGAGCCTTGGTGAGAGAGGTAAGAAGAACCCCAAGATCACTGTGGCTGAGCTCCACAGATGCAGCAGGGAGATGGGAGAAAGTTCCACAAAATCAACTATCACTGCAGCCTCCACCAGTCGGGCCTTTATGGCAGAGTGGCCCGACGGAAGCCTCTCCTCAGTGCCAGACATATGAAAGCCGCATAGAGTTTACTAAAAACACATGAAGGACTCCCAGACTATGAGAAATAAGATTCTCTGGTCTGATGAGATGAAGATAGAACTTTTGGTGATAATTGTAAGCGGTATGTGTGGAGAAAACCAGGCACTGCTCATGACCTGCCCAACACAATCCCAACAGTGAAGCATGGTGGTGGCAGCATCATGCTATGGGGGTGTTTTTCAGCTGCAGGGACAGGACGACTGGTTGTAATTGAAGGAAACATGAATGTGGCCAAGTACAGAGATATCCTGGATGAAAACCTCTTCCAGAGTGCTCTGGACCTCAGACTTGGCTGAAGGTTCACCTTCCAACAAGACAATGACCCCAAGCACACAGCTAAAATAACAAAGGAGTGGCTTCAGGACAACTCTGTGACCATTCTTGACTGACCCAGCCAGAGCCCTGACCTAAACCCAACTGAGCATCTCTGGAGAGACCTGAAAATGGCTGTCCACCAACGTTCACCATCCAACCTGACGGAACTGGAGAGGATCTGCCAGGAAGAATGGCAGAGGATCCCCAAATCCAGGTGTGAAAAACTTGTTGCATCATTCCCAAGAAGACTCATGGCTGTACTAGCTCAAAAGGAGCTTCTACTCAATACTGAGCAAAGGGGCTGAATACTTATGACCATGGGAGATTTCAGTTTTTCTTTTATAATAAATTTACAAAAATTTCTACATTTCTGTTTTTTCAGTCAAGATGGGGTGCAGAGTGTACATCCACCCCTTTCTGCCATTTGATGTACTATCCCATCCATGTGCCCTGGGAGTTAATCTCCAAGGACGGGATAGTACGTCATAGTCGATCGGCCGCGCTCACGGAGGGATCGCAGTTGGGTGTCAGCTGATTTTCACAGCTGACACCCAGCACTAAGTGCCAGGAGCGGTCACAAACATGATCACAGCGTTCGGTGGCTGCAGAGGGGCTGACAGCTCCTCTGCTTTTGGATAGGAGAAACGTTAACACAAAACCTCCCAAACCCTCGCCCGAGGACTGGCGAGCACAAAGGATGGGGGAATGTAGGAGAGAGCCCCCGCTGTGTGACCAGGCCGGAACCAAGGGGGCTGTCACTTAAGTTCCTAGGGGGTAAGTTCCCAGGGGAAGGAACTGCAGGACGACACAGAGACTGTTCTGGAAAGTATTGGGGCGGGGCAACTATAAAAGGAGCACAGGAGACCAGCAGGGGGCACTTGACGAGGAGGTGGACAAGAGGCAGGAAGGAGGAACCTGGCGGGCATTGGGGAGCAGGAATAGGCCAGCAGCTACGCGTGAGAAAGGACAAGGGCTCACATGACTCGGGAGAGGATATCCTCGAGCGGAGCGAGGAGGAAGCAGAACTCTGACACCCGCAGCCGCCACTGCCCTGCTCCAACCCGCGGCTGTGGCCTGTACGCTGTCACCCGCGGCCGCTACTGCCCGGCTCCATCCCGCGGTTGAGGCCTGTGCGTCAGGATCCACGGCTGCCGCCTCCGAGAGGGGCGGTCCCGACGCCGGGGAACTTCTCCAGGGCCTGTTGCGCCCCATCCGCACGTGGGCGTAGGAACGCCCGAGGCCTATGACAGCTACTCGTCGGCTGGGCCCAGCGGCTGAGACACCGAAAGGACACCTTCCGGACCACAGCTCTGCAGGACGTCAGAGTAGGATAAGTGACACTCCGTTAACTGTTCAGTATAGTTCTAGGACCTTTAGACGGCCATATCACGGCCCTATAGTCGTTGGTACCTGCCGAGTAGTCGTTTGTTCAGTTACTTGTGTATTGTTGTCTACTTTCCCTGTGAGGAGAACTAGTGTCAGCTTACCAGTTATTGATATAACCCCTATATAAAGGTTAAATTCAAGCTTGCTCCGTCTCCAAGTCGTCACTGCATCCCGCGTACCTGCAAATACTGCAGCTGCGCGGCTTGCCTCGGGGTCCCGATCGCTGCCATGGAGACCCGATGTCGTCACGACGACATCCGGGCCTCCAGACCTGAGGGACTTCCTGTCATGCGCAGTGATGACCAGAAAGTCTCTCAGGTCAGTGTAATAGAAGCTGCAACACTGACAGCTTCTATAGCATGCAGATCTGCATGCTATGGAAGCGATCAGCCTGCAAAAAATGAGTGTCCCATAGTGGGACAATGTGTAATAGTAAGAATTAAATAAATAAAAATTAAATAATTGTAAAAATATTTAAAAAAATAATATTAAAAAATCAATATTTATTCTATCAATAAATAAATAT
This sequence comes from Oophaga sylvatica, assembly GCA_033576555.1. NCBI lineage: Eukaryota > Metazoa > Chordata > Amphibia > Anura > Dendrobatidae > Oophaga > Oophaga sylvatica. Next base: position 49,065 of record JARQOD010003494.1, on the reverse strand, counting down.
TTTAATAAAAAAAATCTAAACATTAAAAGTACACATATTTGGTATCCCTGCGTCCATAACGACTCACCCTATAAAACTGTCCCATTAGTTAACCCCTTTATTGAACACCATAAAAAAACAAGGCAAAAAATCAATGCTTTATCATCATACTGCCGAGCAGAAAGTTGAATAACACGCGATCAAAAATACGGATATAAATAAACATGGTACCGCTGAAAACGTCATCTTGTCACGCAAAATACGAGCCACCATACAGCATCATCAGCGGAAAGATTTAAAAGTTATAGCTCGCAGAATAAAGTGATGCAAAAACAATTATTTTTTCTATAAAATAGTTTTTATTATATAAAAGCGTCAAAACATAAAAAAATCATATAAATGAGGTATCACTGTAATCGTACTGACCCGAAGAATAAAACTGCTTTATGAATTTTACCACACGTGGAACGGTGTAAACGCCCCCCTCCCAAAAGAAATTCATGAATTGCTGGTTTTTGTTCATTCTGCCTCCCAAAAAATGGAATAAAAAGCAATCAAAAAATGTCATGTTCCCGAAAATGGTACCAATAAAAATGTCAACTCGTCCCGCAAAAAACAAGACCTCACATGACTCTGTGAGCCAAAATATAGAATAATTATAGCTCTCAAATATGGTGATGCAAAAACTATTTTTTGCAATAAAAAGCGTCTTTTAGCGTGTGACAGCTGCCAAACTTAAAAACCCGCTATAAATAGTAAATCAAACCCCCCTTTATCACCCCCTTAGTTAGGGAAAAATAATAAAATTAAAAAAATGAATTTATTTCCATTTTCCCATTAGGCTAGGGTTAGGGTTTGGGCTAAAGTTAGGTTAGGTTGGGCTAAAGTTAGGTTGGGCTAAATTAGGGTTAGGTTGGGGCTAAAGTTAGGGTTAGGGCTAGAGTTGGGGTTAGGGTTTGGATTACGGTTAGGGTTGGATTAGGGTTAGGGATGTGTTGGGGTTAGGATTGGAATTAGAATTGGGGGGTTTCCGCTGTTTAGGCACATCAGGGGCTCTCCAAATGCGACATGGCTTCTGATCTCAATTCCAGCCAATTTTTGTTTGAAAATGTCAAATGGCGCTTCTTCCCTCCCGAGCTCTGCCGTTTGCCCAAACAGTGGTTCCCCCAACATATGGGGTATCAGCGTACTCAGGACAAATTGGACAACAACTTTTAGGGTCCAATTTCTCCTCTTACCCTTGGAAAAATATAAACTTGGGGACTAAAAGATCATGTTTGTTGAAAAAATATGATTTTTTTTTCACGGCTCTACGTTATAAACTTGTGTTAAGCACTTGGGGCTTTAAAGTGCTCACCACACATCTAGATAAATTCCATAGGGGGTCTAGTTTCCAAAATGGTGTCACTTGTGGGGGGTTTCCACTGTTTAGGCACATCAGGGGCTCTCCAAACGCAACATGGAGTCCGATCTCAATTCCAGCCAATTTTGATTTGAAAAAGTCAAACGGCGCTCCTTCCCTTCCGAGCCCTGCCATGCACCCAAACAGTGGTTTTCCCCCACATATGGGGTATCGGCATACTCAGGAGAAATTGCACAACAACTTCATCTGTCAATTTTCTCCTTTTACTCTTGTGAAAATAAAAAAAATTTGTTTGTAAAAATCATTTTTGTGACTAAAAAGTTAAATGTTCATTTTTTCCTTACACATTCCAAAAATTCCTGTGAAGCACCTGAAGGGTTAATAAACTTCTTGAATGTGGTTTTGAGTACCTTGAGGGGTGCAGTTTTTAGAATGGTGTCACTTTTGGGTATTTTCTGCCATATAGACCCTCAAAGTGACTTCAAATGTGATGTGGTCCCTACAATGGTTTTGTACAATTTGTTGTAAAAATGAGAAATCGCTGGTAACTTTTAACCCTTATAATTTCCTAAAAAAAAAATTGTTTCCAAAATTGTGCTGATGTAAAGTAGACATGTGGGAAATGTTATTTATTAACTATTTTGTGTGACATTTTTCTGTTTTAACCCCTTCACCCCCAAGGGTGGTTTGCACGTTAATGACCGGGCCAATTTTTACAATTCTGACCACTGTCTCTTTATGAGGTTATAACTCTGGAACGCTTCAACGGATCTTCGCGATTCTGAGACTGTTTTCTCGTGACATATTGTACTTCACGTTAGTGGTAAAATTTCTTCGATATAACTTGCGTTTATTTTAGAAAAAAATGCAAATATGGCAAATATTTTGCAATTTTCAAACTTTGAATTTTTATTCCCTTAAAACAGAGAAATATGTCACACAAAATAGTTAAGAAATAACATTTCCCACATGTCTACTTTACATCAGCACAATTTTGGAATCAAAATTTTTTTTTCTTAGGAAATTATAAGGGTTAAAAGTTGACCAGCGATTTCTCATCTTTACAACAAAATTTACAAAGCCATTTTTTTAGGGACCACCTCATATTTGAAGTCACTTTGAGGGGTCTATATAGCAGAAAATACCCAAAAGTGACACTATTCTAAAAACTGCACCCCTCAAGCTGCTCAAAACCACATTCAAGAAGTTTATTAACCCTTCAGGTGCTTCACAGGAGCTGAAGCAACGTGGAAGGAAAAAATGAATATTTAACTTTTTAGCCACAAAAATTATCTTTTACAAACTTTTTTTTTATTTTCACAAGGGTAAAAGGAGAAAATGGGCAGATAAAGTTGTTGTGCAATTTCTCCTGAGTACGCCAATACCCCATATGTGGGGGAAAACCACTGTTTGGGCACACGGCAGAGCTCGTAAGGGAAGGAGCGACGTTTGACTTTTTCAAACTAAAATTGGCTGGAATTTAGATTGGATGCCATGTCGCGTTTGTAGAGCCCTGATGCGCCTAAACAGTGGAAACCCCCCACAAGTGACACCATTTTGGAAACTAGACCCCCTGAGGAACTTGTCTAGATCTGTTGTGAGCACTTTGAACCCAAAGTGATTCACAAAAGTTTATAATGCCTGGGTGTAAAAAAAAAAAAAGAAACAATTTTCCACAAAAATGATTTTTTAGTCCCAAATTTTTGATTTTCCCCAAGGAAATTGGACCCCAAAAGTTGTTGTCCAATTTATCCTGAGTACGCTGATTGTCATGTGTGCATTGCCACGAAGATCGTCGCGGTTGCACATTTTGACTTCTCACAGCTGAGCTGCTGTTTCTTTGTGTTTGGCAGCTAGGGAGTTAATTCTGTCTGTGCTCGGTTCTGGGACTGGGTGCAGTTTCTCCCGGCTGCAATTGTTTATTTGTTGATTGGTTTCCTTTAAATTCCTGGTTGTCTGCTTGGGGAGTTGCCAGTGAAACCTTCATGCAGACCACAGATAGGAATGAATCTGTATAGACTTTAGTTGTGAGCTCCTTAGTTGTTCTAAGCTCAACTTGGTTAGAGTTTATTTCCCAGACCATTTATGTTCCTTTGGTGTTTGAGTGTGTATGCAAGCGAGTGTTATCCTGTCTGTCTTATATGTCTAATCTGTGTATTTAGCTGAGATCAGCCCATATCCCTTTGGTGGTAGTCAGGATCCTTCTTAGGACTGATTACAGGGTTCAGGGTCTGATAGGAGACAGGGTTAGGTTGGAGACTTGGACCTCTGAACCATTATCAGTACCTCCAAGGTGAGGGATTAGTTAGGACCCCAGTGTAGGGTCAGGTTAGATCCCGTTCCACCTCTTTCCTGTTTCAGCTCATCAAGTCCTCAAGATTAACCCTGAGTTCAGCAGATATCGTGTCAGGTAAATCTATTCTATACTTACATGCTGATGTTGCTATACTAGTTGTTGTATAGAGTGTTGTTCCTGTATTAATAGTTTACTGACATTGTATACATATCATTAGACAGCGTGACATTTTCACTGGCCATAAAAATTATCTCCAGTTACCATGGATCCAGTAGCCCAGCTGGCTCTGCAGTTGCAGGGATTATCCATGGAGCTGACGGACATTAAGTCCAAAGTTTTGTCTCCCCTGGAGCAAACCAGAGTTGAACCTAAGGTTGCTCTCCCGGACAGGTTCACTGGTGGGCGAGACAAATTTTTCACCTTCCGGGAGGCATGTAAATTGTATTTTCGGCTTCGGCCTCGATCATCAGGGAGTGAGGAGCAGAGAGTGGGAATTGTTATCTCACTTCTGCAAGGGGACCCTCAATCCTGGGCCTTCTCCCTTCCTCCGGGATCCCCGGCTCTACTGTCTGTAGATCAATTTTTTACTGCCCTGGGATTGGTATATGATGACCCAGATCGGGTCTCTCTTGCTGAGACAAAATTACGTAAGATACAGCAGGGAGATCGTCCGGCAGAGGAATTTGCTTCTGAGTTTCGTAGATGGGCCACAGATACTCAGTGGAATGACCCAGCTCTTAGGAGCCAGTTTTGTCATGGGCTTTCTGATAAATTAAAAGACGTTTTGGCTCAGTATGATTCTCCTCCATCACTGGAGGCTGCTATGGCCTTAGCTATCCGTACTGATAGACGGCTTCGGGAGAGGGGTGAGGTAACTCCGCCCCTGTTGTTTCTCCACCTACCACTAAAGTCCCTTATGTTGAGGTTCCCCTTGTCTGTTCGGATGAGCCTATGCAGTTGGGAGGGACATCATTTCGTAGGAGGGGATTGGCGGTACGCCGCAGGACTAGAAGATGTTTTTTCTGCGGGAAAGAGGGACATTTTGTTGGAGAATGTCCATCCCGTGCCTTGTTGAGCCAAAAGTCGCCGGAAAACTGTTAATCCCAGGTTGTGTGGTGGACGACAACCTGGGAGTATGTATTTCATCCGCCAGTTCTTCTCAGTTCCTTGTACCAGTGGAGGTGGTAGTTGGTACGAGAGTGGAGAGATTGTCTGTTCTTCTTGATAGTGGTTCCGGGGCTAATCTGGTTGACGCTCAGTTTGCTCAGGCTCAAGGTATGCATCTGAGTGTATTGGTCAAACCGATCCCTATATTCTCCATTGACGCCAGGCCTCTCGGCCAAGGTAGCTTTGTTCATGAGGTTCATAACATTGACCTTCGGGTAGGGCAATACATAGGGAACAATTATCTTGTTATGTGTTGGAGGGTCTACCTACTCCCATTGTGTTGGGACTTCCTTGGTTGGTTAAACATAACCCTGTGATTAATTGGCAGTCCAGAGAAATAAGCCAATGGGGTGAGTTTTGCAAAAGCAACTGCATGAACACAGTCATCAGTGCGGTCATGCCTAGTACATTGCCTCCTTTTTTGGAGGATTTTGGGGATGTTTTCTCTGAGGAGGGGTGTCAGGAGTTGCCTCCTCATCGCGTGTATGACTGCTCTATTAATCTCCTTCCTGATGCTAAGTTGCCTAAAGCTAGGTTATATAACCTTTCTGGTCCTGAGAGGCAGGCTATGAAAGATTATATTTCGGAAAGTCTGGCCAAAGGGCATATTAGACCTTCATCTTCCCCAGTAGCCGCGGGGTTCTTCTTTGTGAAGAAGAAAGATGGAGGCCTACGCCCTTGCTTGGATTTCCGCGAACTTAATCGGATTACTGTTCGAGATCCGTATCCACTCCCTCTTATTCCTGATCTCTTCAATCAAATTGTTGGCGCCAAATGGTTTTCTAAATTGGATCTCAGGGGGGCGTATAATCTGATTAGGATAAAAGAGGGGGATGAGTGGAAAACGGCGTTTAACACGCCGGAGGGACATTATGAGAACCTTGTCATGCCTTTTGGTCTGACTACTGCACCAGCAGTATTCCAACATTTTGTTAATGACATTTTTCGTCACCTTGTGGGGCTGTTTGTGGTCGTATATTTGGATGACATTTTAATTTACTCGCCAGATCTTGTGTCTCATCAGGAGCATGTGAGACAGGTGTTGCAGATCTTGCGAGACAATAAACTATACGCCAAACTGGAGAAGTGTGTATTTGCCGTACAGGAACTTCAGTTTTTGGGTTTTTTGGTGTCAGCCTCCGGTTTCCGTATGGACCCTGAAAAGGTGAGAGCAGTGCTTGAATGGGATCAGCCAGGGGATCTTAAGGCTCTGCAGCGTTTTTGGGGTTTGCTAACTACTACCGGAAATTTATTTGTAATTTCTCATCTGTCGTCAAACCTCTCACTGACATGACAAGAAAAGGGACGGATTTTTCTAAATGGTCGGACAAAGCTTGCCAAGCCTTTTCCTCTTTGAAGAAATGTTTTGCTTCGGCACCCGTTCTCATCCAACCAGATGCATCACAGCCGTTCATTGTGGAGGTGGATGCGTCTGACGTAGGGGTGGGTGCTATATTGTCCCAGGGTCCGTCCCCTGGTAAATGGCATCCGTGCGCTTTCTTTTCTAAGAAATTGTCGTCCTCCGAAAGGAATTATGATATCGGCAATAGGGAACTTTTGGCCATTAAGTTGGCTTTTGAAGAATGGCGTCACTTTTTGGAGGGGGCAGTCCACCCGGTTACCGTTATTACTGATCACAAGAACCTGTTGTATTTGGAATCCGCTAAGCGTCTGAATTCCAGACAAGCTCGATGGTCGTTGTTTTTTACCAGGTTTAATTTTGTTGTCACTTATCGCCCTGGATCTAAGAATGTTAAGGCTGATGCCTTGTCTCGCAGTTTCCCAGGGGCCGGGAAAACGGATGACCCGAGTCCTATCCTTCAGGAGGGGGTGGTAGTGTCGGCTGTATTTTCTGAGCTTGAGGAGGAGGTGTTAGAGGCTCAGGGGGACGCCCCTGCAGGACCTCCAGGGAGACTGTTTGTCCCAAATCTGTTGAGACAAAAGGTTATTGAGGCACATCATAATTCTGCTTTAGCAGGACATCCAGGGAGTAAGGCTACTTTAGATCTCCTTTCTCGCCGGTTTTGGTGGCCTAATGCTAATAAAGATGTTATAACTTTTGTCGCGTCCTGTGGGGTGTGTGCTCGCTCTAAGACCCCTCATACCCGTCCGTCTGGGACCCTTTTACCCTTGAAACTTCCGGAGCGTCCATGGACTCATTTATCTATGGACTTCATTACGGACCTTCCTCCGTCGTCAGGGAATACTGTCATACTGGTGGTTGTTGACAGGTTCAGTAAGATGGCACATTTCGTTGCTCTTCCTGCACTCCCTAATGCTAAAACTCTGGCGCAGGTGTTCATTAGGGAGATCGTTAGACTTCATGGGTTGCCTTCTGATGTGGTGTCAGATAGGGGGTCTCAGTTTGTGTCCAAATTTTGGAGGGCATTTTGTTTACGTCGGGGGATGCAATTGTCATTTTCTTCGGCTTTTCATCCGCAGACCAATGGTCAGACAGAGCGTCTGAATCAGAGCTTAGAGACTTATCTTCGGTGTTTTGTCTCAGAGAACCAGGAGTACTGGTCTTCTTTCTTGCCTCTGGCAGAGTTCGCTCTTAACAACAGGCGGAGCGAGTCCACTGGTAAGTCCCCGTTTTTTGGGGCATATGGTTTTCATCCCCAGTTTTGTACTTTCAATGGGGGGGGCCCTTCTGGGGTTCCTGAGGAGGAGCGTTTCTCGTCGTCACTTGCTTCTGTGTGGAGAGGTGTATTGAATAATCTGAGTGCGATGGGGAACCGTTACAAACGTATGGCTGATAGGAGGAGAGTTTCTGGTCCAAATCTGAATGTGAACGATCTGGTATGGTTGTCTACCAGGAATATAAAACTTAAAGTGCCCTCCTGGAAACTGGGTCCCAGATTCATCGGGCCGTACAGAATCAGTTCCATAATTAATCCTGTGGCATTTCGTCTGGACCTCCCTCCTACGTTTAAAATTCATAATGTGTTCCACAAGTCATTACTTAAAAGGTATGTGGCACCAGTCATACCGTCACCTCTACCTCCTCCTCCAGTGTTGGTCAATGGTAACTTGGAATTTCAAGTATCAAAGATCATTGACTCACGTCTGAATCGCCGGTCCCTTCAGTACTTGGTGCATTGGAAGGGGTATGGTCCAGAGGAGAGGACGTGGGTCCCTGCGTCTGATGTTAACGCAGATCGTTTGGTTCGGACCTTCCACAGAACTCACCCGGGCAGACCTGGCCCTGAGGGTCCGGAGGCCCCTCGTAGAAGGGGGGGTACTGTCATGTGTGCATTGCCACGAAGATCGTCGCGGTTGCACATTTTGACTTCTCACAGCTGAGCTGCTGTTTCTTTGTGTTTGGCAGCTAGGGAGTTAATTCTGTCTGTGCTCGGTTCTGGGACTGGGTGCAGTTTCTCCCGGCTGCAATTAATTATTTGTTGATTGGTTTCCTTTAAATTCCTGGTTGTCTGCTTGGGAGTTGCCAGTGAAATTCTTCATGCAGACCACAGATAGGAATGAATCTGTATAGACTTTAGTTGTGAGCTCCTTAGTTGTTCTAAGCTCAACTTGGTTAGAGTTTAATATCCCAGACCATTTATGTTCCTTTGGTGTTTGAGTGTGTATGCAAGCGAGTGTTATCCTGTCTGTCTTATATGTCTAATCTGTGTATTTAGCTGAGATCAGCCCATATCCCTTTGGTGGTAGTCAGGATCCTTCTTAGGACTGATTACAGGGTTCAGGGTCTGATAGGAGACAGGGTTAGGTTGGAGACTTGGACCTCTGAACCATTATCAGTACCTCCAAGGTGAGGGATTAATTAGGACCCCAGTTTAGGGTCAGGTTAGATCCCGGTCCTCCTCTTTCCTGTTTCAGCTCATCAAGTCCTCAAGATTAACCTGAGTTCAGCAGATATCGTGTCAGGTAAATCTATTCTATACTTACATGCTGATGTTGCTATACTAGTTGTTGTATAGAGTGTTGTTCCTGTATTAATAGTTTACTGACATTGTATACATATCATTAGACAGCGTGACACTGATACCCCATATGTGGGGGGGGAAACTGTTTGGGCACACGGCAGGGCTTGGAAAGGAAGTAGTAACGCTTTGGAATGCAGACGTTGATGGGGGTCATGTTCCGTTTGCAGTGCCCCAGATGAGCCTAAACAGTGGAAACCCCCCACAAGTGACCCCATTTTGGAAACTAGACCTCCTAAGGAACTTATCTAGATCTTTGGTGAGCACTTTGAACCCCCAAGTGCTTCACACAAGTTTATAATGCCCGGGCATGAAAATAAAAAATCCTATTTTTTTCCACACAAAAATTATTTTTACGTCATGGCCAAAAGTTTTGAGAATGACACAAATATTGATTTTTACAAAGTCCACTGCTTCACTTTTTCTAATGGCAATTTGCATATACTCCAGAATGTTATAAAGAGTGATCAGCTTAACAGCAATTACTTGTAAAGTCAATATTTGGCTAGAAAATGAACTTTATCCCCCAAAACACATTTCAACATCATTGCAGCCATGCCTTAAAAGGACCAGCTAACCTCTTTTCAGTGATTGCTCCATTAACACAGGTGTGGGTGTTGATGAGGACATGGCTGGAGATCAATCTGTCATGATTAAGTAAGAATGACACCACTGGACACTTTAAAAGGAGGCTGGTGCTTGGCATCATTGTTTTCTTCTGTTAACCATGGTTATCTCTAAAGAAACACGTGCAGTCATCATTGCAATGCACAAAAATGGCCTAACAGGGAAGAGTATCGCAGCTAGAAAGATTGCACCTCAGTCAACAATCTATCGCATCATCAAGAACTTCAAGGAGAGAGGTTCCATTGTTGCCAAAAAGGCTTCAGGGCACCCAAGAAAGACCAGCAAGCGCCAGGACCGTCTCTTAAAAGTGTTTCAGCTGCGGGATCGGGCTACCAGCAGTGCAGAGCTTGCTCAGGAATGGCAGCAGGCAGGTGTGAGTGCATCTGCACGCACTGTGAGGCGGAGACTCTTGGAGCAAGGCCTGGTCTCAAGGAGGGCAGCAAAGAAGCCACTTCTCTCCAGAAAAAAACATCATGGACAGACTGATATTCTACAAAAGGTACAGGCAGTGGACTGCTGAGGACTGGGGTAAAGTTACTTTCTCTGATGAATCCCCTTTTCGATTGTTTGGGACATCAGGAAAATGCCTCATTCGGAGAAGACAAGGTGAGCGCTACCACCAGTCTTGTCTCATGCCAACTGTTAAGCATCCTGAAACCATTCATGTGTGGGGTTGCTTCTCAGCCAAGGGAATCGGCTCTCTCACAGTCTTGCCTAAAAACACAGCCATGAATAAAGAATGGTACCAGAATGTCCTCCAAGAGCAACTCCTCCCAACCCTCCGAGAGCAGTTTGGCGATCAACAATGCCTTTTCCAGCATGATGGAGCACCTTGCCATAAAGCAAAGGTGATAACTAAATGGCTCAGGGAACAAAACATAGAGATTTTGGTGCATGGCCTGGAAACTCCCCAGATCTTAATCCCATTGAGAACTTGTGGTCAATCATCAAGAGACGGATGGACAAACAAAAACCTAAAAATTCTGACAAAATGAAAGCATTGATTGTGCAAGAATGGACTGCTATCAGTCAGGATTTGGTCCAGAAGTTGATTGAGAGCATGCCAGGGAGAATTGCAGAGGTCCTGAAGAAGAAGGGTCAACACTGAAAATATTGACTTGCTGCATTAACTCATTCTAACTGTCAATATAAGCTTTTATTACTCATATGTTTACAATTA
>JARQOD010003494.1:0-38412 GCA_033576555.1 Oophaga sylvatica | reverse complement strand
TTGAATCAAAAACATCCTTAAGAAGCGAAGGAAAGGGGTTTACGGGGGGCCGCCCCTTTTTGCCTTGTCTGCGGGGTGACCCAGGTGTTGGGAAGGGAAAAAAAGGGGGGGGGTTTTTTTTAAAATGGGGGGCGGTGTAAAGCCGGCCGGAAGTGCGTTACCCGGGAAACCGGAATGACACGGCGCAACATGATCGATGTAAGCGCTGGCGATAGCAGCCGCCGGTTTCGGTGGGAAAAGGCAAATATAAGCGGCAAAAGAGCACTAAATCTGTTTAAAGAGACAAAATTGGGGGGGGAGACAAAGGGGCCCGGGGATGTGGCGCCTTTTGCCCATTCCGGCCCGGGATGACGCATTTTCCAGTCCGGTTTTAAAACGGCGGATTTAAAACCCCATTTGCCCCCTTCCCAAAACCTGGTCACCCGAGCAAGGCAGGGCGCAGGGCGCCCCCGTAAACCTGACATTCGTTCTTAAAGGGTATGTTTTGTTCAAGCGGTTCCCCCCATCTCCTCACTTGGGCTGCAACTTATGCCACATTTACCCCATGTAGGCTCTGTGGACGCCATCCAGGACATGTTTTAACCCCGTCCAGGGCACATTTTAACCCCTACTTTCTGTACACAGCAGGGCGCAGGTGCGCCGCCTATATTCTCATTTCATCCACCTCCAAAGGTATGTTTTCATGTAAAATAGTCCACTCCATCTGCCACTATAATGGGCTATAATTTGTGTTCCATTTGCCCTGTACAGGCTATCAGGACGCCACTCAGGACAGACTTTACCCTATTCTGGATACATTAACTCCCTGCTCTTTGTACACAGCAGGTAATCTCTGACATTTCAATGATTGGTGACGCCTATTTCCCTATATTTATTTAATTAATCATTTTGATATTATCTGCAGCATCTGGCTCTGCTATAAGGGAATTTACAAGGAATTTATTGCCTCTACTATGTGCCATATCTCTGTTGTACTAATTTTACAAGGTAGAAATGCTCTACTTCTTTGTTTCTTATATCATTGTGCTTTTGTTCTACTATGATTATATAAATCGTTACTCTATATATCTCCATGTTGAGATTGTATAATGAGGCTCCATATGTACTTTAACGATATATTCTACTTTCTGGATTATTATCTACATGACATTTTTCGCAATCAATTATATATGATCCAGCCCATATCTGTATATATGTTATATATGTAATCACTGTATATAATTGCCTCACACTATGTTTCTTCTATTTTTCTCTAGTACCCTATGATTAAGATCCGGGAGGGTCGAAACGTTGGGTATCTGTATATTGTACATATTATTATTACGGCACTGGCACTTTCTTCTTTTGGATTGGATAATTTTTCAAATAAAAATATTTTTCTGCATAGTAATCAATTGTAGTGTGCGGTGAATTTTGCTCTTCCTATATTTGTTGGTGCGCTTAGGACCAATTCACCAGCATCTCCTGTACACTAGACTTGAGTGCACACCATTTCACCCATATTACCTTGTCGTGGTGGTGGCTTAAAAAAATCTTTTGGTCAAAACAAAAGCTGATGTCTACGCATGTGATTTGATGTTAATGTGTCATTGGTGAGGGCGTGGTGCAGAAGTGGAGTTTTTCCAAGAAAAGGTGGAGGGATTTTGGATGGTTCGCGTGGTGGAGGAGGAGCTAGGGTGGAGGCGGAACTGGGGTGGAGTCTCAAGGGGGGCCCCATAAATTTTGCCAGTATGGGGCCCTGAAATTCCTAGTGGCAGCCCTGGTGGTGAGCGCTATGAAGCCCCAAGTGCTTCACAGAAGTTTATAATGTACAGCCGTAAAAACAAAAAAAAATCATTTTTTTTTTAAAAAAATGATATTTTTGCCCCAGTTTGATTTACTATTTATAGCGGGTTTTTTATGATTGGCAGCTGTCACGCTAAAAGACGCTTTTTATTGCAAAAAATAGTTTTTTGCATCACCACATTTTGAGAGCTATAATTTTTGCATATTTTGGCCCACAGAGTCATGTGAGGTCTTATTTTTTGCGGTACGAGGTGACGTTTTTATTGGTACCATTTTTGAGCACGTGACATTTTTTGATCGCTTTTTATTTCGATTTTTGGGAGGTTAGAATGAACAAAAATCAGCAATTCATGAATTTCTTTGTGGGGAGGCGTTTATACCGTTCCGCGTGTGGTAAAATTGATGAAGCAGTTTTTTTCTTCGGGTCAGTACGATTATGGCGATACCTCATTTATATCATTTTTTTATGTTTTGGCGCTTTTATAGAATAAAAACAATTTTATATAAAAAATAATTATTTTTTGCATCGCTTTATTCTGCGAGCTATAACTTTTTTATTTTTTCGCTGATGATGCTGTAAGGCGGCTCGTTTTTTGCGGACAAGATGACGTTTTCAGCGGTACCATGTTTATTTATATCGGTCTTTTTGATCGCGCGTTTTTCCACTTTTTGTTCAGCGGTATGATGATAAAGCATTGATTTTTTGCTTTTTTTATTTATTTTTTTAAGGGGTTCACTAAAGGGGTTAACTAGTGGGACAGTTTTATAGGGGGGTCGTTATGGACGGGCAATACAAATATGTGTACTTTTATTGTTTTATTTTTTTTTTTTTACAGGAAGAAATGATTTTATTGGGGATATTTTTTTTTTTTTTTTTTATTTATTTTGGAATTTTTTTTACACATGTGATTTTCATTTTTTTTACTTTTTTACATTGTCCCAGGGTGGGACATCACTGTAAAAATGTCAGATCGCTGGTCTCACAGTCTTGGATCCGGGTCCTGGAAGGGAGGAAGCCCTCAGATCAGCGCGATCACATCGCGCTGCTCTGAGGGTTCAGGGGGGCGCGCAGGGAGCCCTCTCCCTGCGCGATCCTCCCCTGTGCCCCCGGTACACCGCGATCATGCTTGATTGCGGTGTGCCAGGGGTTAATGTGCCGGTAGCGGTCCGTGACCGCTCCTGGCACACAGTCCCGGGTGTCAGCTGTGATAATCAGCTGACACCCGGCGGCGATTAGCTGCGCTCCCCCTGGGAGCGCAGCTGATCGCTATGACGATACTATTCCGTCCATGGTCAGATTGTCACGGGTTTCATGGACGGGATAGTACGTCGGATGTCAGAGAGGGGTTAAGTACATAAAAATTCAGTTTGAAAATTGCAAAATTTTAAAAATTTTCGCCATATTTCCATTTTTTTCATAAATAAATGCAAGTTATATCGAAGAAATTTTACCACTACATGAAGTACAATATGTCACGAGAAAACAATCTCAGAATCGCGAAGATCCGTTGAAGTGTTCCAGAGTTATAACCTCATAAAGAGACAGTGGTCAGAATTGTAAAAAATTGGCCCGGTCATTAACGTGCAAACCCACCCTCGGGGGTGAAGGGGTTAATGAGACAAAAATGAACTCTTTTTCATTTACCAAATGCTAAAATAAAACAAAGAGTGAAAAACTTAAAGGGTCTGAACACTTTCGGTACCCACTGTATATTCACCTCCGAGTCCCACACATGGAATATATGTACAGTGGGGAAAATCAGTATTTGATACACTGACGATTTTACAAGTTTTCCCCCCTACAGAGAATGGAGAAAATCTGTAATTTTTATTGTAGGTCACTTCACCTGTGAGAGACAGAATCTAAAAATAAAAAACAGAAAATCACATTGTAGGATTTTTACTCATTAATTACAGTATTTAGAGTTGAGAGTCCTCAGTGGTTGATACCTTTTAATGGTTTTGAGAGTCCTCAGTGGTTGATACCTTTTAATGGTTGAGAGTCCTCAGTGGTTGATACCTTTTAATGGTTGAGAGTCCTCAGTGGTTGATACCTTTTAATGGTTGAGAGTCCTCAGTGGTTGATACCTTTTAATGGTTGAGAGTCCTCAGTGGTTGATACCTTTTAATGGTTGAGAGTCCTCAGTGGTTGATACCTTTTAATGGTTGAGAGTCCTCAGTGGTTGATACCTTTTAAGGGTTTGAGAGTCCTCATGGTTGATACCTTTTAATGGTTGAGAGTCCTCAGTGGTTGATACCTTTTAATGGTTGAGAGTCCTCAGTGGTTGATACCTTTTAATGGTTGAGAGTCCTCAGTGGTTGATACCTTTTAATGGTTGAGAGTCCTCAGTGGTTGATACCTTTTAATGGTTGAGAGTCCTCAGTGGTTGATACCTTTTAATGGTTGAGAGTCCTCAGTGGTTGATACCTTTTAATGGTTGAGAGTCCTCAGTGGTTGATACCTTTTAATGGTTGAGATCCTCAGTGGTTGATACCTTTTAATGGTGAGAGTCCTCAGTGGTTGATACCTTTTAATGGTTGAGAGTCCTCAGTGGTTGATACCTTTTAATTAAAAGGTATCAACCACTGAGGACTCTCAACTCTAAATATTTTACATCATTAATTTGCATTTTATTGCATGAAGTATTTCATCACCGACCAACCAGCAGGAATTCTGTCTCTCACAGACCTGTTAGTTTTTCTGTAAGAAGCCTCCTACTCCGCACTCATTACCTGGATTAATTGACCATGTTTGACCTCATTACCTGTATAAAAAACACCTATCCACACATTCAATCACACTTTAACCTCTCCACCATGGCCAAAACCAAAGAGCTGTACAAGGACACAGGGACAAAAATGTAGACCTACACAAGGCTGTGATGGGTTATAGGACAATAGGCAAGCAGCTTGGTGAGAAGGCAACGACTGTTGGCACAATTATTAGAAAATGGAAGAAACACAAGATGGCTGTCAATCTTCCTTGGTCTGGGGCTCCATGCAAGATCTCGCCCTGTGGGGTAAGGATGAGTCTGAGAAAGGTCATGAATCAGCCCAGAACTACACGGAAGGACCTGGTCAATGACCTGAAGAGAGCTGGGACCACAGTCTGAAATATTGAAATAACACACTACGCCGTCATGGATTACAATCCTGCAGGGCACACAAGGTCTCCCGCTCACATCAGCACATGTCCAGGCCATTTGAAGTTCACCAATGACCATCTGGATGATCCAGAGGAGGCATGGGAGAAGATCATGAGGTCAGATGAGACCAAAATGCAACTTTTTGATATCAACTCCACTCGCCGTGTTTGGAGGAAGAAGAAGGATGAGTACAACGCTATAAACACCGTCCCAACCATGAAACATGGTGGGGGAAACATCATATACGGGGATGCTATTCTGCAAAGGAGACAGTACAACTGCACCGCATAGAAGTGGGTATGGATGGGGTCATATATCCCAAGATTTTGGCCATCAACCTCCTTCGTTCAGTAAGAACATTGAAGATGGGTCGAGGCTGGGTCTTCCAGCATGACAATGACCCAAAACAGACATGAAGGGCAACTAAGGAGTGGCTCCATAAGAAGCATTTCACGGTCCTGCAGTGGCCTAGGTCAGAATCCAGACCTGAACCCAATAGAAAATCTTTGGAGGAGCTGAAACTCAATGTTGCCCAATGACAGCCACAAAACCTTGAAGATCTTGAGAAGATCAGTATGGAGGAGTGGGCCAAAATCCCTGCTGCAGTGTGTGCAAACCTGGTCAAGAACCACAGGAAACGTCTGACCTCTAACTGCAAACAAAGGTTTCTGTGCAAATATTAAGTTCTGTTTTTCTATTGTATCAAATACTTATTTCCTGCAATAAAATGCAAATTAATGATGTAAAAATCCTACAATGGGATTTTTGGATTTTTTTTAGATTCTGTCTCTCACAGGTGAGAGACATAAAAATTACTGACCTCTCCATTCTTTGTAGGTGGGAAAAATTTCAAAATCTGCAGTGTATCAGATCATAATTCGATTTGACCGTTTACCAGCATCTGAATGACATCCACACCCCCTTGATGACCTCACATGGGCCGGTTTGTGGGTTGTTCTCAGCCCTTCAGGATTTTATGAAATTCTCAACTTATGCGATAACTTCTCTCCAGATGATCACAGAAGTTTGAGATCGCCGCTATATTTTTTATGAGATTCTACCGTAACCAGAGACCAAACATGACGTGTCTGGTGTCAGTTGCCCGGTCATTATTGATTTGGGGCCTATTAGACAGGTGTCACAGTTAAGAAGAAATATGCATACTCTTCCCCTCTTCACACTGAAGCTGTAAATGTATGTCCAATCACTATCGGATTTATACAAACTCCAATATTCATCATTTTCTTTTGGAGACATACGTCTGGGCTGGCTATTGTAGCATTTCCCTTGCCGTAAACCACAGTGCCACTTGAATTCAAATTAATTTCCTGCGGACAAAGACTGTGGAGGCATGGGGGTCAGTGGGTGGTCTCATCCGCTGGCCCGGTTGTCTTTACAAAGACTGCATGGACCAGGGCTCACACCACTGAACGCCCGCTTACCTCCCCGTGGGCAGAACACTACACAGACAACGCAGGGTGAGGGTAAAACAGTGTGGCAATAATTTATTGAACCACAACACCCAACAGCAATTACCCCAGATGTTGCAAATTACAGAGTCTCACCCTTCCGCTGACTCGCCGAGATTAGAGCTGCTTCCAGGGCTGAGTACTCCATTAGTGGCTCCCCGCTTTTGTCAGGCCCCCACAGTGAGGTAATGACAAGCTTAGGAAGCTGACAGTCCATTGATGTACGAGGCCAGGTGACTTGGATTCTCTAAACGTCTGAGGGTTCAGTGATGGTCAATGGAGCCGCTCTGTATTTCTTCTGTTGTAGTGGTGATGCCATGACTTCTGTAATGTAGAGTCTCTCTGAACACAGGCAGATCCTCCTTTTTATAGGTCACAACTTCTCATTCAGTCATTCCACCACAGGCTTGGGGGAAGGTAGTAAGGGCCCATCCCTCACTGCAGGAGTGTGCCAATAATTTAGTGATAATGAGGGCCAAGAGCCATTGTCACATGAACTTGGGCTCATGTCCCTGGGCCTAATGAAATAATATGTCTGGATAATTCAGATTAAATGCGATGTCGCCACATACCTCCCCATCTTAATTAGCCAGACATGACAGGCTTCCAATCATCCTTCTCCACTTATCGGGGACAGGCCGTTAGCATGTTTAAGCAGAGGCACAAAAGTAAGAGGTTTCACCTTCAAGAGAACAAAACTTTGTGTCATCTAGTTTCCTCAAAAGCATACTCCATGTCGTCCTTGCGAATAAACTCCACAATCCCGGTGCCATCCTTGTGAACATGAGCATAGCCGGCAGCTCCAGCTTCTCTCATATGATCTTTTAGATCCTGCCAACTTCCCGATGGGGGAAGCTCTGAGACGAGGACTCTGCATTCAGTTAGCCGAGAAAGTTAACCGTTCCTCCCCTGGTCTCCTGTATGACCTGGGAAACTCCACACGTAAGCGACAAGAACCGAACTCATATCCATTGCTTCCACTCACGGTGTTCTCCACCTCCCACGGATCCTGGAAGCTGATGAAGGTGAATGATGTGGCACTGCCTCCCCCATGATTCTTCAGCTCGATGGTATGGGTCCTCTCATACTGATTGAACAACTTTCCAGCTCCTTCTCTCATACATTGGCCGGTAAATTGCCACAAAAAACCGGAATTACTTTCAAATTCCAGGCTGTCAATCATAAACCCTTCACCTGGGGATGGTAGAAGGGTCCCTGAGATAGGAGATCTCGGCTCTCTGAGAGTATCCATTGCTCTGAGATTGACATGGCTCTGAGCCAGGAGAACCATGGCCTCTTGGGCTAGAATGGGGCTATCAGAATTACATTTGCTTTCTCTTCCCTTATTTTAGGGAGGATTATCATTGGAGGGAAGGCGTATGCCCGTTGAAAGGTCCATGGAGCCTGAAGGGAATCGAGTATGTCTGGATTGTCCATCAGAAACAGAGAAGCGAACCTTTCGACCTGCCTGTTGCTGCTTGTTGCACAAAGGTCTATCTCCGAGATACCCCATAAGTCTGATATCATCCTGAAGATTCGATGATTCAGAACCCATTCTCCTTGGTGGAGTGTTTGTCGACTGAGAAAGTCTGCCCTTGAATTGTCCACTCCTCTGATATGTAGGGCTGATAAGGAAAGGAGATGTCTTTCTGCCATTGTAACTATTTTGTGCGCTATACACGAGAGCCCCCGATCTCGTTCCTCCTTGACGATTTATATATGCCACGGATGTCATGTTGTCTGACAGGATTCTTGTATGGGTTCCTTGCAACTGCGGAAGAAATTTACGCACGGCATGGTAAATGGCTTTCAATTTCCTTACATTTGATGAATCGGTCGTTTCTTTCACCGACCACTGTCCCTGGACTACCTGCTCTCCTAGGTGCGCACCCATTCCCTAGGACTAGCGTCCGTATAGACCGTTCTGGAAGGTTTAATTTCCCAAGGGACTCCCTCTGATAGATGGTCTAAGTTCAGCCACCAGGACAAGGATTGTAGGAGATCTGTTGATAAGGACAGAGGGCCCTCTAAGTCGCCCTGTAATCTGATTTGTTCGTGTAATATAGTGTGTTGTAATAGTCTAGTATGGTGATGGGCCCATGGGACTGCAGGAATACAGGACGATAACGTACCAAGGAGACACATACCCTGTCTGAGGGTATTTTGGTGTTTTCAATTACTGATCGTACCTTATTGATAACTATTAATTGTTTTGCTTCAGGGAGAAAAACACCTCTGATTTACAGAGTCGAGTAGAAGGCCTAAAAATATCTGACATGTTATTGGATGAAGTCTAGATTTTTCCCAGTTAACTAGCCATCCCAATCTTTGTAATGATGCAATTGTATTATTTAGACGCTGCTGACTTTATAAGGCTGAATTCCCTATTATCAGTAGGTCATCTAGGTATTGGATTATAAGGGTGTCTTTTAATCTCAAATACGACATCACCTCTGCCATCAACTTGGTGAAGACTCTGGGAGCAATCGACAACCTGAAGGGCATTGCTGCATACTGGAGGTGACACACTTGACCTTCCAACGTTACTGCCACGCGGAGGTATTTTTGATGTTCAACAGCGATTGGCAGATGATAGTATGCGTCTTTGAGGTCGAGAACCGCCATAAAACAACTGGGAAACAAAAGCTTTATGGTTGACTTGATGGACACCATTTTAAAGAACTGTTTCTCTAAAAAGATATTTAATCTCTTAAGATTTATTATAGTTCTATATGACCCGTCTGGTTTAGCTACCAAGAATAAGGAGGAATAGAATCCTTTCCCTCTCTGGTGTTTCGGAACCTCCACTAAGAACCCTTTAGATATCAGCCCTCCTATCTCTGATTCCAGAATCTTTTGTTGAGATCTGGAGTTTAGAGAAGTCAATAGGAAGGTGTCCGGTGGAACCCGGACGAATCTTAATTTAGGCGGATGGTACTACGTTCGTGGCCCATGGGCTGGATGTTATGGCCTTCCATTGATGGCTGAAGAAAGCTAATCTGCCACCCACAGGCAGGTCGGGTCTAGTGTGGCTTCTCCTCTGGTCTGAAGGGCCGCTTGCCAAACAGAGCGCCCTTTTGTCTGGTTCCCTTTTGGCTCCAGCGGTTCTGGTTTCCGTAATCTTTCTTCCTGTTAAAAGGAGGTTTTCAGAAGGTTGTCCTACAAGACGGAATGTACGAATTAGGAAACCCTTTCTTCCTTTCACCTGCTTTGGTGAGGATTTCATCTAACTTCTTACCGAACAGGTACTCACCCTGGCAAGGCAGGCTGCAGAGCTTTGATTTTGTCTGCACATCGCCCCTCCATCCTTTTAACCAAAGCGCGCGTCGTGCCCGCGTTGGTTAGACCTGTTGACTTGGTGGCCAGGCGTATGGAATCGGCCGAAGCATCTGTCAAAAAGGCTGTGCCGCCTCTAATTAAAGGAATGGAGGATATCAGTTTTTCTCTGGATAGACCCCCTTTTATGCCTTCTTCCAGTTCATTCAGCCACACCACCTGGATCTGGCTGTGCATGTGGCTGATATAGCCGGTTTGTGTGCCTGTGCAAGATTCCCACGATCTTTTCAAGAGCGAATCCGCCTTGCGATCTAGGGGGTCTTGTAGGGACCCTGAGTCCTCTACAGGTAATGAAGATCGTTTTGCCGTGGAGGCTACGGCTGCGTCTACCTTCAGGGTTTTTGCCCATAAGGACAGGTCCTCGTCGTCAAAAGGATAGCGTCTTTAGATGTGGACGGAAGGCCCTTTTGTCCCTGTTTCTCCCATTCCTTAACTGTTTGATTGCCGGAATTACTGGAAAGGCACGCTTCTTTTTGTCAGAAAGTCCCGCGAACATGAAATCCTGAGGGGTCTTAGGGTCTCTGATATCTGTAAGACCCATAGTTCTGCGAACTGACTTAACTAGATTATCCGTTGGGAAACATGAATGCTGTTCCTCATCCGAAGTAAAAGACTCTCGGGAGGAACACGAGCCTCTATCGCCCGTGTCTGAGGAACGTTCAGATCTTAGAGAATCATAACCCCGGCTTGACTTTTCCCCAACAATGCTATCCGACCCTCAGAGCTGGCAATTCTTCTCTGATCAATAACCTGACGTCCTCCGTCCTTATAGAGGACTCCTCCTGTAAAGTCTGCGCTATACAGGTCTGGCATATCCTCTTGGGGTAACTGTCCGGGGGGGCTGGGAACACAGGGCACACTGTATATGCTTAGACTTTTCAGTCCTTTTGGCCTAGGGTATACAGAAAGAAGGGGGCTATCAGCTTATCAGGTGTGGGATAACACTCACCAGTGAAGCTTTTACTATACGGTACTGGCTGCGGAGGTGGAGACACAGGCTGGGATGTGGATCGACCGGGTCTGTGCTTTCCACTTCTTGATGAACCGCTCTGCTTTGAGTGATGGCTGCCACGTTTTCTGCTTCTGTGCGTTGATTCTATTGTGTCCTGTAAGGGGGACACGATAGTCTCCTTGGGCGATGCCATCTTGCACGCTGCTGACGCCATCATGTGGCGTTTTTATATGTTTTAGAAGGCTCTTCCCCTTTTTTTTTTTTCTTCTACCCGAAGTGCTTTATCACTTCCGGGTCTCAATCGCGCCATCTGCTCATGCGCGGTATTCTCCCTGCGCTTACTCCCCTGCAGCCGGATACCACCCCCGGAAGTGAACGGAGAAACCTTCCGGGGAGAGAACGCTCGTGGAGCCTGCACAAGTGCGCGCTCGCAACCACCGACTGGAAGCGTCTTACCGTCGTCCTGATGCCTGTCAGGGGTAAAGCTTGTGCGGTCCCGGACCAGCGCCACCCTGCCGCGCTGCGTTCTCCACCTGAGCCGGGCCGACTCCCCGGGTCCCGGCCTCAAGATGTCCATGTCGGCTGAGGGGATCTGCCTGCAGCAGACCCCGATGCTGCTTTTGGTGCCCAGGGAATCTGCACGGGCGGCCCCCAGCCCAGGTTTTCTTCTTTCTTCTCTCCACAGGTTCCCTAGAAGCAGGAAACCAACTGTGGGAGCGAGGGGGACCGCCCTTTTATCTCTCCGTAGGTTTCCTGCTTCTAGGGGCGGACCCCTCTCTCAGTGGGTGCTGTCGTGGCAAGAAGAAAAATGGGCCTATCCCCCAAGCGTTGACCCCCAGCCCCTTTAGAAGGCCACTTGGCGCCTGGTAAATGGTGTTCTGGTGGTACAATATCTGGGCTGGCTATGGTGATGGAAGACCCAGTGTTCCGAGGTCCCTAGGCCTTGATATTACTGACCTTGACTGGCTGGAGGTAGCTATGGAGGTTGGCTGGTGTAGGGTGGTCAACCTGTCATATAGTGTGAACAGGGTATATCACTTCATCCTTTGCTGGTGTATCCTGTGGGTAGTGCCGCTCAGACCCTGATGGCTTATCTTGACAGACGTTGACTGGATTTGCCAGCAGTTGGGCTCCAGGCATGGCGCCCCGGGAACAATCTTTGGCAATGTGTCCAAGGCGCCCGCAAGTATAACAGCACCATGGGTGAGTCAAATCGCTGGTACTGTTGGTAACTGTGAGGATATGGACACTTACTAAAGACTATAGGACAAATGGACGTAGAGCGGAGTCCACACCTGTAGGAGAAAGGAGACTTTTTCCAGCACGGAGCACCGGTTGCGTCGATACTGTTGTGTTTTCTTAGTGATTTTCTCGCTCTTCAGTTCATCCTCCGGAATCAGTTTCCATTCAGTGACAGTAAGCAGAGGAGGACGAGCAGGCTGGATCTTATGTAAACCTAAGGCCAGACAGTAGATAAGTAAAGGTAAATGTAAAGCAATCATCCAGTGGCTCCCCGCCTTTTGGTGGGCCCCCCAGTGAAGACTTAATGACAAGCTTAGGAAGCTGACAGTCCATTGTTGTATGAGGCCAGGTGACTTGATTGTCCATCTTGGATTCTCTAAACGTCTTTGAGGGTTCAGTGACGGTCAATGAGGCAGCTCCGTATTTCTCTATAGTTGGAGCCATGATTCCATGTCTACTGCAATGTAGAGGCAGATCCTCCTTTTTATAGGTCACAACTTCACATTCAGCCAGTCCACCACAGGCTACGGGGAAGGTGGTAGGAGGCCATCCCTCTCTGCGGAGTGTGCAAACAACATGCATAGGTTGTCCTTCATATTGCAGAGCATGGATGGGTCATCAACATATTAACAAACATTCAGACATTGTAAAAAAAAAAGAAGAAAAAAGCCGGCTAAAGCAGCTAGTGGCATGTGGACATTCAACAGAAAAGAGAGAAAACTCCAGCTCCAAAAATGTATTGAATAAAAGGAATCATATAAAAAGGTTCACATGGACCTGGCAGCAGCGTTACGCGTTTCGAACACAAGCACTGTTCTTTCTCAAAGGCTGATTCCTTTTATTCAATACATTTTTGGATCTAACGTGAAGCTGAAGTTTTTTCTCTTTTCTATTCAAAACATTGTGCCATTGTTTCCCAAAGATAGAAGAACAATACAAGAAAGATACAATAGGTAATCAGCAGCCAGTCCACAAGTGGCCAACATGTCCCTGGGCCTACTGAAATAATACGTCTGGATAAGGCCGGAGTCACACACAAGGTTTAAAAACACGGACCGTATTTTACGGACGAGAACGCACAAAAGTCCCCTGAACAGTGATCCGTATGTCATCCGTGTGCAATGCGAGGATGCGATTTCCTCGCATCAAAATATCCATATGGCATCCATACGGCGAGATTTTCTCGCCGGCTTGCAAAACCGACATATAATGGATCCAAATGATAGTTTTTAAATCACAAAAGAAAGAATACATATATATATATATATATATATATATATATATATATATATATATACACGTGATTGAGACACATATATATATATATATATATATATATACACACACATCATTGAGATACATATATATACATATATTTATAGTTCATACATTTCTACATAGTATAATAGCCGCTAATTCAATTGCCGGCTTCTGTAAAATCATTACAGAACCCGACATGAAATGACACATGGTTTACATACAGTTAACCATGTCATTTCATGTATTTTGATATCTGGTTTTCACTAACAATTACATGAGTGTATGTGTGCGAAATTTCATACATGTAGGTGTTAATTTAATGTGTAAATTCGTTGAAAAAAAAATGCGTGGGTTCCAGCTGTATTTCTCCGCCAGACAGGGAAAGCCAGCGAGTGGGGGCAGATAATAATAGCCTAGGGAGGGACCATTGTTTTTGTGCCCCCCCTGGCTACTAACATCTGCCCCCAGTCACCCCATAAAAGGCACATCTATTATTAGATGCGCCTTGTCTGGGACTTAGCCGTCTATTCCCATTGCCCTTAGCGGCTCAGTCAGGTCCCCACTGCAATCCATCTGAAGGGTTAACAGGTTTACAGCAGGGACCGATGCTAATGCTGCCAGCCCTGCTGTAAACCCCGCAGGATTAATGAGTTCATCTCAGAGCAGCCTCCCCGGCTCACAGGAGATGAACTGATTAGTGTGGGAAGCTTAATTGATTTTTTCCCACGCTATTGAGTTCACTTCAGGTCAGTCAGCATCAGTGTGTCACGCTGTATAGCAGATATATATATGAGATGTCTGTAATCTATATCAAAAAGGGCAACATACTATATAACATGCGCATAGATATATTATAACATGGATTTACCTGACAGAATGTCCACTGGGTCAAAACGGAATCCGTTATACGCTGTCTCCGGCTAGAGGGTGACCGGGGTCTAAGCTGACCCTGAACTGGGGTCCTAACTAATCCCTCAACCTGGAGGTACTGTTAAAGGTACAGAGGTCCAGGCCACCAGCGTAAACCCTGTCTCCTATCAATCCCTGCCAACTGTATTCTAGTCCTAAGAAGGACCCTGAATACCACCAAAGGGAATGAACAGGTAACGGATAATGAACAGAAAGACATACAAGAAAGAGAAGGAATAAAGTAAATAAAGTCTTACATACAACACTCACACACAGTAGGAACACCTAAGGTCTCAGAGATTTAACTATAAGCTATAAGAGTAAAAACACCTAATGAACTCTTAGCTTAAATATTCTCAGAACCGATCCAGTCTGCTGAACTACATGAATGCTTTCACCGGGTCTAACACCCAGACTGGCAGAAATATAAAGGAAACTAATTAGAACATAAACAAAAGCCCGGGCGAGGCTGCACCTACCTTAGCAAAGAGCTAGGAAAAAATTAACTCTCATTCACCAAAAAACAAAGAAACAGAAGCTCAGCTGTGAGAAGTCAGAATGTGCAATCGCGACGATCTTCGTGGCGATGCACCCATGACAGTACCCCCCCTTCTACGAGGGGCCTCCGGACCTCATGACCAGGTCTGTCCGGGTGAGTTTGTGAAAGGTCCGTCCACGTTATCATTGACCACCACTGAAGGAGGTAGAGGTGACGGTATGACTGGTGCCACATACTTTTTAAGTAATGACTTGTGAAACACATTATGATTTTAAACGTAGGAGGGAGGGTCAGACGAAATGCCACAGGATTAATTATGGAGCTGATCCTGTCGGCCCGATGAATCTGGGACCCAACCTCCAGGAGGAAACTTTAAGTTTAATATTCCTGGTAGACAACCCACCAGATCATTCACCTTCAGATCTCGACCAGAACTCTCCCCTATCAGCCATCCGTTTGTAACGGTTTCTCCGTAACCTTCAGTCTTAACTGATCTGGAACTATCAGTCTCCCTGGAAGTCCCACAGGGGCGTCCCCCTGGAGCCCCCAATACCTCCCCCTCAAGCTCAGAGCATCAGCTGACACTACAACTCCCTCCTGAGGAATAGGAACGGTCATCCATCCTCCGGTCCCTGGGAAGTACGAGATAAGGCATCAGGAAGCAACTTTATTGAGCAGTCATATGCGCGATGAGGAGGTAACTCTTTACACCCCTCCTTGAGAACATCTCCCCAAAGTCCTCCAGAAAAAGGAGGCAAAGTCCTAGGTACAACCGCACCGATGACCGTGCTCATGCAGTTATTCTTGCAAAATTCACCCCACTGGCTAATCTTTCTGGATTGCAATCAATCACTGGGTTATGTTTAGCCAACAAGGAAGTCCCCAACACAATAGGAGTAGGTAGACCCTCCAACACATAACAAGACAATTGCTCTTTATGTATTGCCCCTACTCGAAGATCTATGTTATGAACAGCTTGAACCAAGCTACCTTGACCAAGAGGTCTAGAATCAATAGAGAGTATAGGGACCGGTTTGGCCAATACACTCAGTTGCATACCATGACCTGGGCAAACCGAGCGTCCACAAGTTAGCCCCGGACCCACTATCAAGAAAAACAGAAATCCTCTCAGTTCTTAGTACCAATCACCACCTCCGCAGGCACGATAAACGAGAGGGATTTGGGACGAAATACAGACTCCCAGGTTAACTCCTTGGGTCAAAGAGGTCCGGGATTGAAAACCCCCAAACAAAATGTCCCTCTCTCCCGCAAAAGAAACACCTTCTAGTCTTGCGGCGCACCGCCGAATTCCCCTTACAAAATGTGTCCCTCCCAACTGCATGGGTTCCTCAAAAACAGACCAGGGAACCTCAGTATAAGGGACTTTAGTAGTAGGTGGAGTCATCATGGGGGGGCGGAGTTACCTCGCGTCTTCCCCGAAGTCGTCTATCAATGCGAATAGCGAGGGCCATAGCAGCCTCCAGTGATGGAGGAGAATCATACTGAGCCAAAACATCTTTTAATTTGTCAGACAACCTTGACAAAACTGGCTCCTAAGAGCTGGGTCATTCCACTGAGTATCTGTTGCCCATCTACGGAACTCAGAAGAATATTCCTCCGCTGGACGATTTCCTTGCGTATTTTACGTAACTTTGTTTCAGCAAGGGAAACTCGATCCGGTCATCATATACCAGACCCGGGGCAGTAAAAATCGATCCACTGACTGGAGATCTGGGGAGCCTGGAGGAATAGAGAACGCCCAAGATTGAGGGTCCCCTTGTAAGAGCGAGATAACAATTCCCACCCTCTGCTCTTCACTCCCAGATGACCGAGGCCGCAGCCGAAAGTACAATTTACATGCCTCCCGGAAAGTAAAAAATTTGTCCCGCCCCACCAGTGAACCTGTCCGGGAGAGCAACCTTAGGTTCAGATCTGGCTTGCTCTGGGAGGGACAAAACCTTGGACTTAATGTCTGCAAATTCCATGGACAACCCCTGCAACTGCCGGGCCAGCTGGGCTACTGGATCCAGACAGCTGGGGAGAATCTTTAGTTTGGGCCGGTGAAAATGTCACGCTGTATAGCAGATATATATATGAGATGTCTGTAATCTATATCAAAAAGGGCAACATACTATATAAATGCGCATAGATATATTATAACATGGATTTACCTGACAGAATGTCCACTGGGTCAAAACGGAATCCGTTATTCGCTGTCTCCGGCTAGAGGGTGACCGGGGTCTAAGCTGACCCTGAACTGGGGTCCTAACTAATCCCTCAACCTGGAGGTACGTTAAAGGTACAGAGGTCCAGGCCACCAGCGTAAACCTGTCTCCTATCAATCCCTGCCAACTGTATTCTAGTCCTAAGAAGGACCCTGATACCACCAAAGGGAATGAAAAAGGTAACGGATAATGAACAGAAAGACATACAGAAAGAGAAGGAATAAAGTAAATAAAGTCTTACATACAACACTCACACACAGTAGGAACACCTAAGGTCTCAGAGATTTAACTATAAGCTATAAAAGTAAAAACACCCAATGAACTCTTAGCTTAAATATTCTCAGAACCGATCCAGTCTGCTGAACTACATGAATGCTTTCACGGCGTCTAAAACCAGACTGGCAGAAATAAAAGGAAACTAATTAGAACATAAACAAAAGCAGCCTGGCGAGGTGCACCTAGCCTTAGCAAAGAGCTAGGAAAAATTAACTCTCACATCACCAAAAAACAAAGAAACAGAAGCTCAGCTGTGAGAAGTCAGAATGTGCAATCGCGACGATCTTCGTGGCGATGCACCCATGACACAGTGACGTCAGAGGGAAGTCCCCGGCTGACCTAAAGTGAACTGACAGCGTGGGAAAAATCAATTAAGGTTCCACGCTAATCAGTTCATCTCTGATCAGCCGGGGAGGCTGCGCAGAGACAAACTATTCATTCTGCGGGGGTTTACAGCAGGGCCGGTAGCATTAGCATTGGTCCCTGCTGTAAACCTGATGATTGCAGCAGGGGACCTGACTGAAACGGTGGAGAGGTATGGTTATTGTTGCTTTTTTATTTTATTTTTATTACAGGAGAACAAGGGATTCAGATGGATTACCAGTGCAATAAATATATGGTAAAAAACAATGTGTATTTATTTCATTAAAATAATTTTAATTAATGTGTGTTTTTTTAACCATTTAATACAATAGGATTAATAATGGATACTTGTCTGACAACTCTCCATTATTAACCCGGCTTAATGTCACCTTTCAATAGCAAGGTGGCATTAACCCATTAGCCACCGCTAAAGGCAATGGGGAATAGATGGGCTAAGTGCCTGAAAAGGCACATCTAATAATAGATGTGCCTTTTCTGAGGTGGATGGGGGCAGATGTTAGTAGCCAGTGGAGGACCAAAAATAATAGTCCCTCCCTAGGCTAATAATATCTGTCTTTAGTCACTGGCTTTCCCTGTCTGGCAGAGAAAATACGCAGGAGCCCATGCATTTTTTTCAATGAATTTACACAATAAATTACCACCTACATGTATGAAATTTTGCACACATACACTCATGTAATTTTTAATCAAAACCATATATCAAACTACATGAAATGACATGGTTAACTGTATGTAAACCATGTGTCATTTCATGTCGGGTTCTGTAATTTTACAGAAGCCGGCAATTGAATTAGCGCTATTACAGTATGTAGAAGTGTATGAACTATAAATGTATGTATATATACATGTCACAATGACATGTGTGTATATATATATATATATATATGTATTCTATGTGTATATATCTATTCTTTCTATTCTTTATTAACCTGTCTGTGTGATTTTACAGTATAGCCGGGGATGAATTAGCGGGTATTATGCTATGTAGAAGTGTATGACCTATAAAATTATATATATATGTGTCACAATGACGTGTGTATATATATGTATTGCTGTGTGTATATATTCTTTCTATTCTTTATTAAACCTGTCATGTGATTTTACAGTACACCACCCTGAATTGCCGGCTTTTCTAAAGGACACCGGTGCGTATTTCTCGCAAGTCACACGTGTGGTCCGTGTGTAATCCGTATATTTCTTGCCCCCATAGACTTGCATTGGCTATTTCCGGCCGTAATTCGGTCACAATCGCAGCATGCTGCATGTATAAAACGGACGAGAAAAAAATCAGCTGATGGGAGCTGCCCCATAGATTAACATTGGTCCGAGCGCTAGGCGATTTTTTCTGCATTGCACTCGCCCGTATTTCTCGCTAGTGTGACTCCGGCCTAATTCAGATTAAATGCGATGTCGCCACAAAGACCCTTCCACTTTGCTGTTTATGTGTAGACACAGGCACACTATGGTTCTCCAGCTTTCTGAAAAGAGTTCTCCTGTTTCAATTACGTGTCCAAACGATAACTCTTTGTCTACAAACAAAAGACATCCTCCTTGGTGCTGCGGGGTCTTCTGTCCTAAAAGAAGCTCCTGCATGTTAATTAAGATTTCCTGCCCCTTTATGTCTATTGTATT
Source organism: Oophaga sylvatica (assembly GCA_033576555.1). Lineage (NCBI taxonomy): Eukaryota > Metazoa > Chordata > Amphibia > Anura > Dendrobatidae > Oophaga > Oophaga sylvatica. The sequence goes on along the minus strand of JARQOD010003494.1, from coordinate 19,297 downwards.
AATCTGAGTGTAGGAGATTCAAACGGTCAGCTGCTTTACGGCAGCTCCTGTCCTGCTGCAAAGAGACGGGAGGAGGGAGGGGGGCGAGTGCCCCCTGCTCTAGCGGCTTACAGATATTAATATTTTCTATGACAAGGATAGATAATATATAGATAATGGATAGATAGATGGATAATAGATAACAGATAATAGATAATATATACATAATGGATAGATAGATGATGGATAATAATACAGATAATAAATAAATAATATATAGATAATGGATAGATAGATAGATAATATATAGATAGATAGATAGATAGATAGATAGATAGATAGATAGATAGATAGATAGATAGATAATATATAGATAGATAGATAGATAATAGATAGATAGATAGTAGATAGATAGATAGATAGTAGATAGATAGATAGATAATAATAGATAGATAGATAGATAAATAGATAGATAGATAGATAGATAGATAGATAATATATAGATAGATAGATAAATAATAGATAGATAGATAGATAGATAGATAGATAGATAGATAGATAGATAGATAGATAGATAATAGATAACAGATAATAGATAAATATACATAATGGATAGATAGATGGATGATGGATAATAGATAATAGATAACAGATAATAGATCATATACACATAATGGATAGATAGATGGATAATAGATAAATAATATATACACATAATGGATAGATAGATAATAGATTGATGATAAATATTTTTTTATTTATTTGGGTTTATTTTATAGTATTCCTCTTTTTCTTATGAACCTTGTCTCGGATATAATTGATATCAAGGTTTCATTAGCGGGTGCAGATGTTTCTGATTGAAAGCCTGAGGAGGCTTGGTAAGGCGAAACGCGTGAAGTTCTGTGCAGAGGACGCTGTCTGCCTCATCGCTGTCCTGCCAGCATAATACAGTGTGGAGCAGAACATTGTAATCCCCGTGGTTCTCGCTCTTCCCTATGTCCAGTGCAGTCTCCTTGCGATCCACAGCTGTATGGTGGCTCCAGGTTATGGTGCTGTTCAGACTGGGCACTGCTTCCTTTTTCTACTCTGCTTCCTATCATGAAGCTTTGTGCCTACAGCTGCCGATAGCGTGGACTGATCTGATAGATGGGGCCCGCTCACCCCCACCTAGGTGAGGCTTGAGCAATGCACCGTGGGATACGTAGTCATCAGGGGTACAGATCAGCGATGACTGTGGCTCTCGGGTTGTGTACGAGGAGGCCCAAGACCCAGGGAGCTAATCAGCAAGACACCCCGATTATCTGATCACCTTACCGGTGGGGTCTTCTGTGACAGCTCCCGATTCAGCCGGTCATTGAAGCCCTGGAGCAGAGTGTTCCCCCCAGTGACGATGACGCTGCCGTACAGACCCTGGGGAACAACATGGAGGCATTAGTGACTTTCCCACGCTCCTCAGGGCACCAAGAGCAAGCACACGGGTTGTCACCTCAGCAGACACCCGATCTGGGGCAGGTCGGATAATACTGACTGGACCTGATGAAAAACAGCTGCAGGCGACATGTCTGATCATCTGTGATGGGATCCTCCGAGTGGCCCCTCATGCACGGCCCCTGCCCCATATATATGTACACACACATTGTATATATGGTGTCCGACACTTACAGGCCTGATGTCGATGTCACACATGCCGATACTACTGGTGACCACGTGTCCCACGCCGAGCATCGTATTCCCGGAGAGACCCTGCAGAACAGAGCAGCCGTGCATTGGATGTGCGACATCACACGGGGTCCGCACTACGCTATGGCCATGGGTAGAATCACAGACCTTCACATTGGACGGGTCGAACAGTCCCTCTGGGATGCGCAGTCTCTCGGCTCCGTAGTCAGTGTTGTACCCGTTGGGCATCTCGTAATGGACAGTTGGCATCTGAGCAGCGACTCTTCAGAGAGGAGACAGGAGTCGTAACGAGACTGAATTATGTGTCACCAGGACATACAGTCATGGCCGAAAGTGTGGGCACCCTTGAAATTGCTCCGAAAAATGAAGTATTTCTCTCACATTATTACCCCGTGTTTTGTTATTCTCAGGTTTATTTTCTTTGTGTGTTTGGAACAACAAAGAAAAAGACAAAAAAGACAATTTCACACAAAACCCAAGAATGGGCCGGACAGAATTGTTGGCGCCCTCCTTAATATTTGGTCACGCCCTTTGGAATAAATATTTGCAGTCAGTCCCTTCTTATAACCGTCCACAAGCTTCTTTGTGAAGATCTGAGGTTGTGGGTTATGATAATCACCTCTGCAGCTAACGATGCAGCTAGTCTTTATTCCATACATCCATGGTTCTACAACAACTCCAGGTAGATGACCGACATACAATGTCCCAGTCCACACGATCCCTTCCCTGGGGCCAATAGTCCCACGGCCCTGTACCAGGCGATACTCACTGTCTCACAACTTTTGGTTGGCCCACAGATTTCGTATCTCCCTCCAGTATAGTCTGTAATAGTAAGGAGAAGGCCCGAGTCAGGCATACCTTCTCCGTGACGGATCCAGAACTGTCGGGGCTGTCACCCAGGTTGCACGGTGTTAAATATGAATTATTGGTTAAGGATTTATTCTTTATACACTCAATTCTGTACCAAGCACATTAACGATCGCTGACATACACATGCTATTTCTGTATGGTAAAGTGTCATCTCCATATACAGAGACCACGTGATCTAAGGGACGTATATATAATGGCTACACGAAGGGAGGGGTCTGGGGCTCACTCACTCACTCCACAGACACATGGGACAAGAACTATGATGAATGAACAGCCAGCAGCCATGTAACCACGTGTTGTTTCTCTGAGACGCTCCTGACAGAGACAGAATGTCATTTTTACCATTCAGGACACCAAGGAAAGATGTGTACAAGTTTTGCTATGGACAAATGGACATCTCTACGTAACTATTTCACTCATTTTATGTTTTCTTGTAATGATGTTTTTTGGTAAACAGTCCAATAAACCACTATAATTTTTTTATAAGAAACGTGACATTTTCTTTAGAAGTATCGCATCTGGTAACAAGTCCTGGAAAAATATATGAAATTAAGCATTTTTAACATTTTGGAGAGCCAGCCAGTCACACTTGATTTTTAGAGTGTGAATTTTTGATAACTTGCAAGGGGAGGAATTGAAGCAAAATTACGTCAGATGTGCAAGTCGTCAAAGAAATCACACTATGATATTTCAGGATCAAGAAAGAACCTATGAATGAGGACTAAGAGTTGCCAGACGTACTACAGGAATCAGACGTGCTGATGACAAGAGGTCATTGTCCAAGAAAGGAGCTACAAGCTGAGATATTTCAAGGTAAGAAACAATGGATGTCATTACTTCTTTTTCTAAGCAAAGTAGACTGAAATTTATGTCTGTAGATCAGTCTAATTTAGAAGTTTTATGGCTCAGCTTATATGCAGAATGTGAAATGGAAAATCTAAAGCTAGAATCTAAGCTGGTGTCCTTTAATAGAGAAAGAGAGAAATTAAAAAACATATTACAGTTGGTTCATGTATTTCACAAGTTCGTATTAGAGAAATCTAAAGATGACTGTGTAGAAATAGTGTCAGAAGATACTAGTGATGTTCCGAGATTGACTGTAATGAGGAAATTGAGCAAGATGTGGGACAAGTGTCTGTATGGCTACTCAAGGTGACTTGTCTCTGATGACGTAAAAAAGATGGTGGAAATGTGGGAGGAGACTTCAGAACTAATGTAGGAGGGAACATGGGAGGAGACTTGAGAACTGATGTAGGAGGGAACATGGGGGGAGACTTGAGAACTGATGTAGGAGGAAACTGGGAGGAGACTTCAGAACTGATGTAGGAGGAAAACATGGGAGGAGACTTGAGAACTGATGTAGGAGGGAACATGGGAGGAGACTTGAGAACTGATGTAGGAGGGAACATGGGAGGAGACTTCAGAACTGATGCAGATGACGTACGAGAGACGGATGTACAAAGGCCACCAAAAATAGAAGACAATTCAGAGCCCAACTCCAAATCAAAGTTAGGAAAAATTTGTTAAAATTATGCAAAATCATTCCTGCATATGATAACAAAATCCATGTATGCAGAAATTCTGAAATCTTCGAAAGCTTTATTGATAAGCTTGATTTAAGTAAATGACGAGAAAAATCAATTATTTAAATTGTGGCTTCCTGCAACTTTTCCAGACGCTTAACATTGAAGTTGACTTGTGATAACTTACATGGAGATCTAGATGATAAAGACAGACTGAAAATTCTGATTTTCTGTGCATTAAAATGAAAATTGTCCAGATATTGAGATTCTTCAGAAATTAAGGATTGGTCGGAAAGAATGTACTTTTACATTCATGTCCATATTTGAAAGGTTGTACAAAACTCTAATTAACCAATGTCAAAACACAATCAATGATAAAGTATTTTGTGGACAAATTTGGATTCTAAATTCTGTATCTCGTTTATTGCGTCACAAAAAGATACTTTATTTGAATGTGCACATTCTTTGATTTTGCTAGAAAACATGAGAATCGTGAATGGAAAAATAATCAACAGACAGAGTAAGATCTTTTCAAAAGCCAGTGTCAAAATCTCCTAAACTGAGTCATCCCCGGAATCAAATCTATGACATACGGAGGAAATTACATATTAGTTATAAGCCTATAAAAAAAATCCAAGAGTCCGCTTTGCAGAAAGAGTTAATAATTCAAAGTTCAGACCTCTCTGTAAAGAGACAAAATGGTGGACATTGAAAGACAGGAACAGGGATTCTCAAAATGAATTATCTAAGTCTTCAGTTTACAGCTCATTATCGGAGCTGCTCAAACAATCATTAAAAAAAGGAATCATAAAAGAGCTTTTCAGGACATCTTTCACAAAGAAATAAGATTTGGTTTAGGAATGACTGAAAATGAAATTATATGTTGTGTAAAAGTATTATACAATATATTATTCAGTTATTTGTAAATTATTTTATAAATATATTCTGTAGTTCACAGCTTTGTAGATATATATATTTCATACAGTATATATAGTATACTTGTATAAGTAGAGATTGTATAACTGTATATCATATATCTATAGTGATATAATTAAAATAAACTACAGTAATATTTAGAATTACATTAAAGCCAATACAATATATGTATAAGACATTGCAATTGTTTCTTTCTGGATGAATATGATATTAACTTTATCTCTTATTGTTCCTTAGAATTTTCACTTCAAAGTAGGATTTAATCGGGAAAAAAACTCTCTTCATGGATTTATTCCTTTATTTACACAGGAATTTATAATAACTGCATGTTTTTATATATTTAACACTTAAAGGAAATAATATGTACTAACTGAATCTACATTTATTTTTTGTGTGTTGCTAACATTTTGAAGTTATTTAATTTGCATGGCAATATGTTCTTACTGCATGACAGTCACACATGTGACATTTAAAATGTTCTAAATAATAAGGCAATTACCATATACCCCTATTTCAGTGGTTGCAACTTAAGCTCTTATAGCTTCAGTGAGCTCGGCCTTTGCAAGTAAGAATTTTTCTTAGGCCTCTTAAGTTCTAGGGTTCAAATTTCAGTTGCAAACCTGCACAAAATAAATAGAAACAGCTCATAACCAAATTTTCTTATGATCCTTTTATCTATAGATGGTTCACAAAGTTTATGTTATGTGTATTTGGGGGAATATTCAAAGAAATATTAAAATATTAAATTTAGTAGTTTACAATGCGCATTGATAATTAGGATACCATTATTTGGGTTAATAATTCATGGTCCTACCTTTTTTGTATGAGGAATCTGTGGTGTAAATTTATCCGTGTCACAGTCTGAGTGACAGATGACAGATGCGTGTATGAGCAGCTGCTAAAGAAAATGTACGTTGTGATGTATGAAAGAAGTATCATAATTCATGGTATGCGAGAAAACAACAACTTGTTTTTTATGAGAAATAATACAAAATCAGTTCAATTATTAGAATATTAAGATAAATAATGAAATATTATCTACTCAACAATATTCCTTTAGTAATTATTGTTTTTTTAGTTAATATAGATAAGTGTAATCACCACATCAAAATGGTTTATCAAGAAAATCTACATTTAGATTATTTTTTTCCTTTTTCCCAAACGATAATTTATGATATTCAATGTTATTTTTATTTTTAATGGTTACATAGATGGTACACATCTTCAGACAATATATGGTATAAAGCTAAAACAGAAGTTACATAATAATTATAAAACAATTATTTTTTTTTTTCATTTTGGTTTTGATAAATCAATTATTTCACAAAATAATATTTTTTGGTATTAAGGGGGAAATGTGTTTTTGATCTTGAATACATCATCACATTTTCATCAATATGTCTCTTCACACATTTTAAAGACTATAAAAGGTTACAATGGTATAACTACTAGAGATAATAACATTAGTATTATAAAGAGTCATTTCTTACACTAAGAAGGGGATTTACATGCAAAGTTGCATAATATGAAAATTTTGGTAACACAAGATCATGACAAATATGAAATCATCCAGATAATGAAATATTAAGGGTATGTGTTACTGAGAACATAACTACTCACATTTGTCATAAACATATAAAGGCCTTATTTTTATTTTTATTCTTATTTTTGTTTTATTCTTATTTTTCATTTTTTAATTTTATTCTTCCTTTATCTTTATTTTTGATTCTTATTTTTATTTTTATCTCAATCAATCAAGAAACATCAATATTTAATAAAGTAATGTCTACTACAAGAATATTGCTTCAATTAAATATAGTGAAGATATCGGTTCATTAGAAGAAAAATGTTTTAATTCTGAGTAAATACAATAATTCATTCATTCATTCATTCACTCATATTCACATTTTGGTTCATGGCTATACATTCTTATTTATTTTGGTCTAATAAATAATTCCATTAATAATGTTTTAGTAATAAAGATGGAAAACACTTGTTACATGAAAAACACACTGACACCTATGGGTTGAAAAGGTAATTACACCAATGACATAAAATGTTCTATCTCATGAAGAATATGGTTAATAATGCATTATCATTTATGTTTGTTTCACATATAAACAAGAATTCCATATTACTATTCTGATAATAATTCTATGGATATTATTGATTGTTATGGTACCTGTGATATTATAGGTCAGGAAATTACCAGATTTGGTATGAATAGGGAATGAAGACTTCAAGCAAGATATTGAAATTACGTTAATAAAGACTTTTCATATTTCTAAATTCAAGTAAATTTAAAAAATTTGCAAGAAGAAAAACCCGAAGTCCCAGAAGGTAAAAAGTCTCTACGATGTCTGAGTAATAATAGACTGTGTCAATTACAATTCATTTCATCCACTGACAACAACTGCAGTATTCACCACTGACAACAACTGCAGTATCCACCACTGACAACAACTGCAGTATTCATCACTGACAACAACTGCAGTATTCACCACTGACAACAACTGCAGTATCCACCACTGACAGCCACAACGCAGTATTCACCACTGACAGCCACAACTGCAGTATTCACCACTGACAGCCACAACTGCAGTATTCCCACTGACAGCCCCAACTGCAGTATTCACCACTGACAGCCACAACTGCAGTATCCACCACTGACAGCCACAACTGCAGTATTCACCACTGACAAGCCACGCTGCAGTATTCCCCATGACAACCACAACTGCAGTATTCCCACTGACAGCCACAACTGCAGTATCCACCACTGACAGCCAAGACTGCAGTATCCACCACTGACAGCCAACGACTGCACTATCCACCACTGACAGCACGATCGCAGTATCCACCACTGACAGACACAACTGCAGTATCCACCACTGACAGCCACAACTGCAGTATCCACCACTGACAGCCACGACTGCATATTCATCACTGACAGCCACAACGCAGTATTCACCATGACAGCCACAACTGCAGTATCCACCACTGACAGCCACGATTCGCAGTATTCACCACTGACAGCCAGATCGCAGTATTCACCACTGACAGCCACACTGCCAGTATTCACCAATGACAGCCACGACTGCAGTATCCACCACTGACAGCCACGACTGCAGTATCCACCACTGACAGCCACGACTGCAGTATCCACCACTGACAGCCACATCGCATATCCACCACTGAACAGACACAACGCAGTATCCACCACTGACAGCCACAACTGCCAGTATCCACCACTGACAGGCCACGACTGCAGTATTCATCACTGACAGCCACAACTGCAGTTCCACCACTGACAGCCACGATCGCAGTATCCACCATGACAGACACAACTGCAGTATCCACCTCTGACAGCCCACGACTGCAGTATCCACCACTGACAGCCACGACTGCAGTATCCACCACTGACAGCCACGATCGCGTATCCACCACTGACAGACACAACTGCATATCCACCACTGACAGCCACGACTGCAGTATCCACCACTGACAGCCACGACTGCAGTATCCACCACTGACAACAACTGCAGTATTCACCACTGACAGCCACAACTGCAGTATCCACCACTGACAGACAATGGCAGAGGAAATGATCCTATGATGCTGATATGAACTGTGTTATCACGCTTTTACCCCACGTTCCAGGGTTTCCTATCACCTTGAAGCTTCAATGAAAGCTGGTGAACAAAAAGTTGTCAGGAAGCTAAAACCCCTGACATGAGTCCTGTGCCATTTAGGACTAAGGACGGGTTATGGTGCTAATCTTTAGCAAGGAAGAGTCATTTTAAACCCTTGCTTTGCTGACCAAAGACGTACACACCTGTTCCAAGACCATGCGGATGGCATGGAGGATTCCGAAATATCCAAGGCGAGCCAATGTAAGCCAGGTCTTTAAAGGTGACACTGCTCAGATATTAAAGCTTCATTTCATCAATGGACTTTGTTTTTCTTATCAACATTTGAATTTATGGACTTTGATTGACACATGACACACGTCTCTACAATATCTACATGTTATTTCAAAGGAATTATCGTATAAAGACTGTGTTTTAAAGAACCAAGAACAAGACGTCAGATGAAGACCAGATGAATCAGATGATGATGACTGGACCCGAGACGCTTCAATTTAGATTTAGGAAGTATTAAGACATATATTTTATATGAATATTATCACGGCTTACCATAACATGAATTCACATCATTATGTTTTGAGTGCATATAACAATAATCTGATATTATTATGATTATTTTTTATGGAAATAAATTATTTTTGCCAAAGAAGAAGAAAGAAGATCTGATTATCCTAAAGATGAACGTCTCTACTTGAGGGTTCCAATTAATGTCTATCACCCTCAAAAGGGGGAATTGTTAAATATTAATTATTGGTTAAGGATTTATCTTTATACACTCAATTCTGTACCCAAACACATTAACGTTCGCTGACATTACAGATGCTATTTCTTATGGTAAAGTGTCATCTCCATATACAGAGACCACGTGATCTAAGGACTTATATATAATGGCTACCGAAGGGAGGGGGCTCTCTTGCTCGCTCACTCACTCCACAGACACATGGGACAAGGACTGTGATGAATGAACAGCCAGCTGCCATGTAAAACCACGTGTTGCTTCTCCGAGACGCTCCTGACAGAGACAGAATGTCATTTTTACATTCAGGACACCAAGGAAAATGTGTACAAGTTTTGCTATGGACAAATGGACAATCTCTACGTAACTATTTCACTCATTTTATGTTTTCTTGTAATGATGTTTTTTGGTAAACAGTCCAATAAACCCCTTAATTTTTTATAAGAAAAGTGACATTTTCTTTAAAGTATCGCATCTGGTAACAAGTCCTGGAAAAATATATGAAATTAAGCATTTTTAACACACGGGGGAAAAGGTTAAGGCCCCGGACCGACCTTTGCACCCAGAGGTAGGGAGGCACAGCTAAGCTTAAAAAGGCCACGACTGCAGGAAACCAACAGTCTTGGAGAAACGTGCAGAGCGCCAGGGGGACTGTGTCAGCGCTCCGACCACTGATGTTGGGACGAAGTAGGCCCAAGCCTGAGGGGACTCAGATCCACGTCCAGGGACCGCCGACCAGGGGCGTGCTGGCCCACCGGACACCGGGACGTGTCCCGGTGCGCCCTCGGAGTCCCCCGGCGCCTCCGAATCCGATCCGGGGTGGGCGCTCCATCCGCCGCAGACGGAGGCAGGGCCAGCTCAGCACCCGGCATACCCGGGCCATGCCGGGGCCCTGAGCAGGCGGGGGGCCCCTCGCAGTCTGGCACCCCCGCGCAGAGAGCGGTTGGGCAGCGCCGCCACTGGGCCCCCCCGCCTGCTCAGGGCCCCGGCAGCAGCTGGCAAGTGGCAACAATTACTTACCTCTCCCGTGCCTCCGCTTGCCGCAGCTCCGGGCTCCAGGGGGCGCCGGCGCTTCCTCTCACAGCCGGCCGCTGAATGACTCATCATTTCAGCGGCCGGCTGTGGCACAGAGCGCGGGGACGCTGAACAGGTAAGACATCTCTGTGTGTGTGTCTCTGTGTGGTGATGTAGTGCGGTGCTTTGTGTGTGTATGTATGTATGTATGTGAGAAGTGCTTGTGTGCTGTCTGTGTGTGATAAATGGGCAGCTTTTGCTGATAATGGGGAGGCATTGATGATTGGGAGAAGATGATGATGGGCAGGCATTGCTGATAAGGGGGAGGCATTGATGATGATGGGGAGAAGATGATGATATGGGCAGGCATTGATGATGGGGAGAAAGATGAAGGGCAGACATTGAGATGATGGGGAGGAATGATGATGGGCAGGCATTGCTGATAATGGGGAGGCATTGATGATGATGGGGAGAAGAGATGATGATGGGCAGGCATTGATGATGGGGGGCAATCATGATGATATGGGGAGTCTTTTCCACAGCGCCCTTCCTGAGCTGTAACAGTGCAGAACGCAGTACAGCGCAGAGGAGAGCTCCATATTTTGTATGGAGCATTATATGGGACCAGTATCCTGTATGGAGCATTATATGGGGACCATATCCTGTATGGAGCATTATAATGTGGTCCAGTATTCTGTATGGAGCATTATTTTGGGTCCATATCTGTATGGAGCATTATAATGGGGGGTGACATCCTGCATGGGGTTATATGGGTGATAGGGGGAGACTGTGGTGCCCATAATATTGTATGGAGGACTGTACTGTCCAGTCTGTACTTGCGCTGTGAGGATTTGGCGGTTTTTGAGCTATTGTAGAATTTACAATAGGTATCACTCATGTAATTAAGAAGTGAAGTATTTGGCATTGTGCTGTACCCATATTTCTCTGCAGTATCTGTGCATCATGAATCGTGGTCTGTGTTAAAGGGGCCCACTGAGACTCTTTCGCCCGGGGCCCATAAAAACCTGGAGCCGGCCCTGGGTGGCGGTAAAAAGGTGTATTACTTACGGGTTGGGGTTAAAAGGGGGTGCATTACTACTGGATGTGGGTGGTGGTTAAGAAAGGGTACATTACTGATAATTTTTGTCATTTCATTCCCCCCCCTTTGGTTGGGGCAGAGAATGGGCGGGGAAGGGGCGGTGAATGGGTTGGAGCATGGCGCCCTCATGACTATACTATCCACCGCCCTTTTCATAAGCCAGCACGCCCCTGCCGCCGACACAGGTTTACCTCGTGTCCACTGACACCGCTGACACCTTTGATACCGCGACCGTGAGTAACAGAGTCCATGGCCAGGACATAGATGCGCGCCAGCACCGGCAGGGAGAGCCGGGTGACCCCTGTGAACTTTCCCCTGAAAAGCCCGCATTCGGCCACTGAGCTGTATTAGGCCTTGCCAGGGTCAAAGACTTGATCCTTCTCACCTCCTCATCTTCCGGATCCAGGACCTCCGTCAAGACCACCGGTAGACTCTCCGCTGCCAGGATCCAGGACGCCATCCTCTTCAGGACTGTACCAGACCCCTTAGGTGCCACAGCCTTGGTGCCACCACCTGCATCCAGAAATCCTATCTGTGACGTTGTCGGACTAATACGTTTCTTACCCATGCACTTCTTTGTCCATTTACCCGCACCTGTTCCTCCCAAGTTGTCAAATCCCCCCTGCAATTTAACTCTGCCTCTTTTTCTCCCTGCGTGGAGTATCCTTAAACCCTCTCAATTAACCCTTGCTCTGCCTCCGGTCCGTTACTGCATCCTGCAACCTGCTATACCTCACACTGTCATCGCCCAGGCTCCCCAGACGACAAATATCACAACCAACGTCCATGTATCCAGGATCAACAATCCTTAAGAAAATTTGTGAAATCCAGATGACAGATCCCTCAACCGTAGCAGGGGCTACATCCCAGCCAGCAACCGATCTCCAAAACTACACAGGCCATTCATCCATGTCTCCAGGATCACAGCCTAAGATCCTCTTCCCGCAACGTCACTCAAACAATGTCACTCGTCAGTCCCAAGCCGACCCACCGGAATTGAGCCCGGCCCTCGGGAAACACTCCCCTCCAAAAGATAACTGTGCACTGGTGGGGGTGCCCTCACTCAGGCTAACCCCATCACCTGGGACTGCAAATGTAAGGTTTAGCCAGGACTGTAGTCGTGGCCACGGACACCTGTGCTCCTGTGTCCTGGCCTCCCCCTCACAGGAAAACTACGCCCGCTAGTCAACATACCTGGCCTACAGGTTCGGTTCTTCAGGGCTCTTCCCTTGCATAGAGAGACCTTCAGTACGCGGGCTTGAATTGATTGAGACACAGTCCAAAGTAACTTGAACGAAAACATCTTGCTAGATACTGTACTTAGCAAATCCGAGGTCCTTACAGCATTCACAACAGGCTTCAAAGTGCACTGCTCCGTGTCTTCTCCTGCACCTCTCTCACGGTTAGATAGTATGGGGCCAGGTCGGACCGTTCCTGATGGTTTCTCTAGATACTCTCTGTACATCTCTCGGTCTGTTTCGCCCCAGACTCAAGTTCATTAATTACCAGAGTCAGTTGCAGCTAGGAGAGTAAACTGTCCTTCTGTGCTGCGCTATGTGTAGGTGCCAAGTTCCTTCTGTCTATACTTACTGCTTCTGTGGGGTCCCCCGACCGTTTCGCCCCGCAAGAGCTGCCACATCTTGACGCTTCTTATTGTTCTTTGCTGTACGGGCAGCTGTATTCTCTTCCTATTGCTGTGCATGGCTAGGCTGCACTTTTAACGTTACAGAGCTGCTGCTGTGTCCTGAGCCTACAGCCCGTGTGGACCTTTGGGCACTCCCACCCTAACTGAACTATTCTAGAACTATTCCTGGTGTTATGTTACGGTAGCTGAGGAGTGCAGGTAAAAAAGGAAATACACCAGAGCAGTTGGAATCTATGAGATTGCAGTACCCTGACTAACCACCACAACTAGAGGCAGCCGTGGAGCGTTCCTACGATGGTCCTAGACGCCTCGTCACAGCCTGAGAAACTAACTACACCTAAAGATAGAAATAGAAAGCTATCTGCCCCGGAGCAGAACCCCAAAGATAATGAAAGCCCCCAAACATGAATGGCGGTTAGACAAGAGGAAATACTGACACAGAAAGAAAAATAGTATGAGCAAACGCTGGGGCCCAAACTATCTAAATTAGAAAAGGACAGGAAGGGTACTTACTGCAATCCCAGAAAACCCTGAAAAACACCACATACTAATTTCAAAATCACCTGAGATCACACGACCTTTACACCTAAAATTAGTTCTCTGGTGAAAACAAAAACAGCAGCCACTGAAAAACTGCAAAAAGCAAAGTACAAAACACAGTGGCTGGACTAAACTGAGAGGGCAAAAGCCCCCGGAGGGGACCCAGAAGGCCCCCACAGAAGTGCAGGACAAAATGCAAAAATTAGCAAAAAACCAAAATAAGAAATTGTCTTATCTGACAGCAGGAGATGCAGACACGACACAGCAGGCTACAAGGGAAACTGGAAAGAAGGATTCAGACCAGAACAATTTGATCACCGGCAACCCTGATGGGAAAATGATTCCCTTAAATAAGACCAATCAGTAAACACCTGATTCCCAATCCTCACTAGTAACCGCTTGTAACCACCAGAGGGAGCCTCTGCTCAGAACTCATCTCAAACCATTCACAACAGTACCCCCCCTTGAGGAGGGCACCGAACCCTCATTTGAGCAACCAGGTCGGTCAGGATGAGTTCTATGATACGCACGGATAAGTCTCCTACGATGGATGTCGAAGCAAACACCCAAGAATTATCTTCCTGACCATAACCTCTCTTTAACCAAATACTGGAGTCTTCGTCTAGAAAAAACGAGAATCCAATATTTTCTCAACCACATACTCCAGATTGCCCTCAACCAAAACAGGGTCAGGAGGCACAGCAGCAGGAACCACTGGCTCAACAAACCTCTTCAACAAGGACTTGTGGAACACGTTATGGATCTTAAATGTCCCTGGAAGAAGCAAACGAAAAGAAACAGGATTAATAATCTCCATGATCTTATAAGGTCCAATGAACCTAGGCTTAAATTTAGGAGATGCTACTCTCATAGGATATTTTTTTGAGGACAACCAGACCAAGTCCCCCACTTTAAACCGAGGACCATCAGTCCTATGCCGGTTAGCAAACGCTGGGCCTTCTCCTGAGAGAGGGACAACCTCTCCACTACCTGGTCCCAAATCTGCTGCATACGCTCAACAACAAAAGTCAACACCTGGACAGACAGAAGCCTCCGTCTGTCCTGAAGAAAATCGGAGGGTGAAACCCAGAATTACAGAAAAACGGAGACATCAAAGTGGCAGAGCTAGCCTATTATTAAGAGCAAACTCAGCCAAAGGCAAAAAAGAAGACCCAGTCACCTGATCAGCAGACACAAAGCATCTTAGATAAGTCTCCAATGTCTGGTTTTGTCCTCTCAGTTTGACCATTGGTCTGAGGATGAAATGCCGAGGAGAAAGACAATTGAACACCCAGTTTAGAACAAAAAGTCCCCAAAATCTGGAAACAAACTGGACTCCTCTTGTCAGACACAATGTTCTCAGAATGCCGTGTAAACGAACCACGTGCTGAAGGAACAACGGCACCAATTCAGAGGAGGAAGGCAACTTAGGTAATGGCACAAGAGTAATAATTTTGGAAAACCTATCCAAATTACCCAGATGGTGGTCATTCTCTGAGAAACAGGAAGATCGGAAATGAAATCCATAGAGATATGGGTCCATGGTCCTCTTGGGCACAGGCAATGGCATCAACAAACCACATAGCAGAGCAAGGCTTGGAGCGAGAGCAAGTCCCGCAGGACTGCACAAATTCCCTGACATCGCGAGACAAGGTAGGCCACCAAAAGGACCGACTACCAATTCTCTGGTACCAAAAATTCCGGGATGCCCACCAATGCGGAACAATGAATCTCAGGACATCACACTCTTTTCATTGGTCCGGGGACAAACAATTTTCCAACAGGGCAGCGCTCGGGCCTATCCTCCTGACACCCCTCCAGAGCAAGTTCTCAAATTAGGCAGATGGCGGAAAGAACTACACCCTCCTTCAAAATAACAGAGGGATCAGATAGCTCAGGAGAGTCCGCAAGGAAATCCTCGAGAGGGCATCCGCCTTAACATTCTTAGTGCCAGGAAGAAAGGAAACCCACAAAATTAAAACGTGTGAAAAACAAGGCCCACCTGGCCTGTCTAGGATTGAGTCGCTTGGCAGAATTCCAGATAGACCAGATTCTTATGGTCCGTAAGGACCACCAACCTGATGTTTGGCTCCCTCCAGCCAAGTCTCCACTCTTCAAAAGCCCACTTCATGGCCAATAACTCCCGATTACCCACGTCAAATTACGTTCAGTAGGAGAAAAATTTTCGAGGAAAAAGGCACAAGGGTTACTTTTAGAGGTCTCTGGATCTTTTTGGGACAAAACGGCACCTGCCCCAATTTCAGAGGCATCAACCTCCACCTGAAATGGCAGAGAAACATCAGGCTGCGTAGAACAGGAGCAGAAGTGAATTCTGCTTAAGTCCTGAAACGCAGAGACTGCCTCAGGAGGCCAATTCACCACATCAGAACCCTTTCTGTCAAATCAGTTAATGGTTTAACAAAACAGAGAAATTACCAATAAATTACGATAAAAAATTTGGCAAAACCCAAAAATCTCTGAAGAGCCTTTAATGAAGTAGGTTGGACCCATCACAATGGCCTGAACCTTGACCGGTCCATTTCAATACAGATGGGGACAAAATGAATCCCAGAAAAGAGATCTTTCTGTACGCCAAAAAGACACTTTGATCCCTTCACATACAGAGCATTCTCTCTCAAAATCTGGAATACGTTCGAACATGTTTCACATGAGAGTCCCAGTCATTAGAAAAAATCAGATATCATCCAAATAAACAATCAGAAACTTGTCCACAAAATCCCTGAAAATGTCATTCATGAAGGACTGGAAGACGGAAGGAGCATAGTGAGCCCAAAGGCATCACAGGTACTCAAAATGCCCTTCAGGGTGTTAAATGCCAGTCTTCCATTCATCCCCGTGCTTAATGCGAATAAGGTTACCCCCCTGAGGTCAAGCTTGGTAAACCAAGTAGCGTTTTTCACCCTGGAAAACAGGTCAGAAATCAAGGGTAACGGGGTATTGATATTTCACAGTAATATTGTTCAAGGACGATAATCAATACACGGCCTTAATGAACCATCTTTTTTGGCCACAAAGAAAAAACCGGCACCTAAGGGTGAAGAAGGATGGTCTTGATATGACCTTCTCCAATGATTCCTTGATATAAGACCGCCCATAGCGTCATGTTAGGTACGACAAGTTAAAGGGCGACCTTAGGGAATTTACTACCTGGCACTAATTCAATAGCGCATCATAGCTCCTATGGGGAGGTAGGATGCAGATTTACTTCGCTAAACACATCAGAAAAAATCAAAAAAAAGCAGGAACATCCTCAGCCTGGGGGGAGGAAAAAAACAGGAGTGTTGGTATTAACACATTGGCAGCCCCAACTGGTTACAACACAGATTCCAATCCAAAACAGGATTATGAGACTGTAACAAGGGAAACCCAGCACGATAATGTCATGCAGATTATATAGAACAAAAATTTCAGCACTCCTGGTGATCAGGTTCAACCCTCATTATCACCTGAGTAGAAAACTGGGGTTTATTCTCAGCCAAAGGGGTAGAATCGATCCCCAGTAGGGGAATAGACTTCTGTAGGGGTATCAAGGGAAATCCACAACGTTTAGCAAAATCATAATCCATCAGGTTAATAGTGCTCCAGAAATCAACGAAAGCCTGAGCAGAAAATGAGGACAGAGAGCATATCAGAGGACAGTTAATAAAAACTTAGTCTGAACACTACCCAAGACAACTGAGCGTGCAAAATGTCTTCCCCGCTTAGGGCAGACTGAAATAGCATGAGAGGCATACCACAGTAGAAACATAAACCCATTGCGCTTTCGAAACTCATGACGCTGTGCCCCAGACACCACTCCATCACCTGCATGGGCTCAGCAGCTGGCTCACAAGGCAACACCACTCCACGCATACTTCTCCGCTCACGCAAACGTCTGTCAATTGAATCGCTAATGACATAGAATCATTGAGAACCCAGAGGGGACAGGGATCCCACCATAACACTCTTTACATTATCCGACAGACCCTTCCGGAAAAAGGGCCGCCAAAGCGTCGTCATTCCTTTGGTCAGGACTGCCACCTACGGATCTCTGACAGTATAATTCAGCGGTCATCAACCCTGATTTAATGCCAACAAGGCTTTTTCAGCTTGATCAGTGACATTAGGCTCATCGTACAATAACCCAAAGCCTGAAAAAATACATCAAACATCACTCAAAACAGGATCCCCAGGTGTCAGGGAAAAAAGCCCAATCCTGAGGATCGCCGCGCAGGAGAGAGATGACAATTTGAACCTGCTGCGCTGCGTTTCCTGAGGACTTAGATTTTAAGGCAAGAAACAATTTACAATTATTTTGAAATTCTGAAACTTAGCTCGATCCCCTAAAAACAAATCTGGGCATGGGATCCTAGGTTCCACAACAGGCAACCTAGCAAGATATGCAGCATACCTTAACCTCAGTGGCAAGCTGATCCACACGGCCAGACAACTGTGCAAACTCCATTGAGAGAAAAGATCCTCCCCAGCACCCAGAGATACAGAGGAAAAAAAAAAAAAAAAATGCAACAAACAGAAAAATACTCTGACAACTTTCTTCCTTCAAAATATTTTTTTTTTTTTCCTTCTGTGAGTACCATACAATTTTTATGTCCGGTGATACTGTTATGTTATCGGTAGCTGAGGAGTGCAGGTAAAAAAGGAAACACCAGAGCATTTGGAATCTATGAGATTGCAAGTACCCTGACTAACCACCCACAACTAGAGGCAGCCGTGGGCGTTCCTACGTTGGTCCTAGACGCCTCGTCACAGCCTGAGAAACTAACTACACCTAAAGATAGAAATAGGAAAGCTATCTGCCCCGGAGCAGAACCCCAAAGATAATAGAAAGCCCCCAAACATGTAATGGCGGTTAGACAAGAGGAAATACTGACAACAGAAAGAAAATAGTATAGAGCAAACGCTGGGGCCCAAACTATCTAAATAGAAAAGGACAGGAAGGGTACTTACTGCAATCCCAGAAAACCTGAAAACACCACATACTAATTTCAAAATCACCTGAGATCACACGACCTCTACCACCTAAAAAGTTCTCTGGGTAACAAAAACAGCAGCCACTGAAAAAACTTGCAAAAAACAAAAGTACAAAACACAGGGCTGGACAAAACTGAGAGGGCAAAAGCCCCCGGGGGGACCAGAAGGCCCCCACCAGAAGTGCAGGGACAAAATGCAAAAATATAGCAAAAAACAAAATAAGAAATTGTCTTATCTGACAGCAGGAGATGCAGACACGACACAGCAGGCTACAAGGGAAACTGGAAAAGGAAGGATTCAGACCAGAACAATTGTCACCGGCAACCTGATGGGAAAATGATTCCCTTAAATAAGACCAATCAGTAACACCTGATTCCCAATCCTCACTAGTACCGCTTGTAACCACCAGAGGGAGCCTCTGCTCAGAACTCATCTCAAACCCATTCACAACACCGCCACTCCCTCACAAGTGACTACACTACCCTAGGGTGTGTCTAGTGTATGTTGATGGAATGGGTATTGAGCATTAAAACATGCTGTCTCTCCACACACTCTCCAGGGTACATGCGTGTGCCTAAACACCAGGGCTACCACCAGACACGAACCAGCAGGCTACAAGGGAAACTGGAAGAAGGATTC